>LT969557.1:395469-453876 GCA_900097035.1 Plasmodium blacklocki (nom. inval.)
TAATTATACATGTAAAAAATTATTATTTTTTCATTCACATACTTAAACATATATTTGATAAGAATATTTATTTTATATATTATGCTTATATGCTTATTAAAAAAAAAATATTTTATGAAAAAAATTGGTAATTTTTTTATATGAAATTTATTCATACATATGATTTTAAGAGTCATCTATTCCGAAATAAAAAAAAAAATAAAAGAGTCTAAATAGTAGAAATTTTATTTTATTTTATTCAAAAAATTTTTTTTTTTTTTTTTTTTTTTTTTTTGGAGAAACATGTCAAATATAAGGTAGTATAAAAATAAATTAAAAAAAAAAAAAAAATATATATATATATAGAGAGAGATATATTATTTTTTTTACTTTGCTCTATATTCTGTTATGTTTCACATATATATATATATATATAATATTTATTTTATAAGACAGTGTTATGAATCTGATAATATATGACTATGATTTAATATATATTTATTTATATAAGGGTGTAAATTTTATATGAACATTTAATATAATTAATTTTTTTATTATTATATAGATCACTAAGTGATTTAAAGAAGGATGATAAAAAAAATAATGATCGAGTGGCCCATTATACAGGAGGTCAAAAGAGGTAAAAGAAACTTATGAATTATTATGTAATTGGAATAAAGACAAAAAAAAAAAAAATAAAACACATATACAATATATACATATATATATATATATATATATATATATATATATATATTTTTTTTTTTTTTTTTTTTCTTTTTTTTTTTTTTTTTGTAGCGGACTAGAGGTACAAAATTCAGATGATGATTTTGTTCAGAATATTTTCAAATCTAAATTGCCAGAAAACTGTAGGCACATCACATTATACAAAAACGGTTTTATAGTAGATGATGGTGAATTTCGTGATCTTGAGATAGAAGAAAATAAAAAGTTTATGGCAAATATAGAGGCAGGGATCTTACCAAAAGAGTTTGCTTCAAAAGATAAAACCATGAATGTAGCTATAAAAGATAAGAGTAATCAAATATATACAAAGAAAAAAACAAAAGAAGAAGAATTATATAAAGGTCAAGGTGTTAAATTAGGTGGTACTTTGTCAAGTATTAGTGAAGAAGAAATGAATAAAATTTCAACAGCTCCAAATAATATAAAAGAAATAAAAATTGATGATAAAAAACCAGTAACTACATTACATATAAGATTATATAACGGAAAAAAAATTACTCAAAAATTTAATTATGATCATACAGTTGAAGATTTATTTCAATTCGTCTATAGTTATACACCTATTAATTTTTCGTTATCATATGATTACCCTCTTAAATTAATTGAAAGGAATGAACAACAAACCTTGGAAAGTGCAAAATTGTTGGATCTTCTTATAACACAAAAATTAATTCCATAAAAAAAATAATATATGTATATGTGTATATATAATATATATAAAATTTTTCATTAAATATATATGCATACATATGTACATTATTTTATTTATAAGGAAAAAAATTTTTAATATGTGGTGTACTTATATGTTTTATATGTTAGTTCGTTCAATGATTTTTCTTCTTTTTAAACATACAATATTACATAAGATGAAAAATGTACATTGAAAAAATGAAATTGATATAAATATATATATATATATATATATGTATAAAATATGCTTATTCATTTATTTATTTATTTTTTTTTTTTATGTAAAGGGAAATAATATAAAGAATTGTTACCCCATAAAATATAAACATTTTTCATATACAAATAATAATATCTTTAAATATTAATTATTTATTTAAAAAATAAACATTCAAAGTATTTTATATGAACAATATCAAAAATTATGATAATATTAAAGTTATACAAAATATTAAAATGTTAAGGGAATTATAATATATAGAAAAATCCGTATTAAATATTGCATACATATATATAAAATATATTTTTATATTATATAAATATATAACTTATGTATTATATGTAGTATGTATATATTATTATATTATATTATATATAAATATATATATAATATAAATTTTTTTTTTTTTTTTTTTTTTTTTTTAAATAAATTTTTATCCTTTTTTTTAATTATATTAAACTTTTGATTATTTTAAAAAATATAAATATATATATATATATTTATTTATATATTTATTTATTTGTTTATTTATATTCATTATATATATATCCACCAAATATATGATTTCATATATAATATTTATTTTTATAATAATGTATTTTTTTTTATTTAATTTTTTTATGTATAGTTAAAATAATTTGATTAATTTTTTTTTTTTTTTTTTTTTCAATGGATACACCATTACAAGTAAAAAAAAAAAAGAAAAATTAAAATAAACTGATAATATTATGCATATTGTACTTATATATTATATATATATATATATATATTCTTATTATGATTTACAACATTTTAAACATTTATGTATAATATATTTATTTATATATTTCTTTTTTTTAGATTCGAGACTTCTTTTATGGAGGTTTTAATAAGCACTGTCTGAATTGTTTTGAAAATATAAAAGATGAAAAAGAAAAGAAGGGATGTGAAGAATTCATATATCAGATATATATGATTGAAAATATAAAAAAGGATGCCATATTAAAATTAAAGAATGAGAAGAATGAGAATTTATATTTGTTATATTTATATTATAAATATTATTATATGAATGATAAAGAAAATGTATTAAATGAAATAAATAAATTAAATACTTCTTCTTGTAATGCTAATATTTTAAAAAGTAGGATATTCTTTGATAATGATTTGTTAGATGAATGTTTTGATTTATTAGAAAATGGTACTATAGAAATTAAAGCAGCCAAAATTTTTTTCTTATTAAATATAAATAGACAAGATATAGTAAATGAAATTATAAAAGATTTTTTACATATGAATGAAGAAATACCTATTATTAAAATTGTGTTAGCTATTTATTATTTATTTAATGATAATAATAAAGAATCTTTTTTAATATTTGATGATTTAGAATCTTTATATGGACCAATGATTAATGACCATTCCTCCATTATATTAAATGGAAAAGCAGTAGCAAGCATACTAAATTATGAATTTAATGACGCTAAAGAATTTTTAAAAAATCAAATAAATAATGGTGATATTCTATATAATTTAATAACATGCTCATTATATTTATATGAACTTGATGAAGCTAATGAATATTTAACAAAACTCTATGACTCTTATTCTTCACATGATAGTTTAAAAGTTTTGAAAAAAATTGATGATGAAGTGGATAATTTTGTTAGTGAATTCTGAAACAAACAAAATAAAACATAAAACATAAAAAATAAAAAATAAAACATAAAAAATAAAAAATGAACAAATATACAAGCATATATATATATATATATATATATATATTTATTTATTTATATTAGGTTTATATTTTTTATCATATAATAATATATTTCATTCATTCAAATATATTTTATTTGTATATATATATATATATATATATATATATTTTACATGACTTGTTCAGGCTTTTTTATTATTCTTATTCTTCTTATTATTATTTTATTCCATTTTGTCTATTTTTTTTTTTTTTTTTTTTTTTAAACTAACGATATGATGTATACATTTTTTTTTTTCTGTATTTTTATGTCATCTTTTTTTAATTTTTTTCCAACCACAAAATTATGTATTGCTTCATTGCAGTTTGTTATAGGAATCCTTTTTCCATTATTAAATTGACTTTTCTAAACAAATAAAAAATATCATTTTAAAACATAAAAGCATTGAAAAATAAAGAAAACCAAAAAAACATACACACACACACACATATATATATATATATATATATATATATATATATATATATATATATATATGTGTATATATTACCTTATATTTATAAAAAATAAAAGCACTTAGAACCAATAAATTTTGAGGGATGTAATATGTACATGCTGATTTGAAACATTGTACAAGTAAGGAATTTTTATTAAAACTATAAAAAGGTAATTTAATCATTTTATAAAATAAAAATTCTTGAATGTATTATATTATGATGCAATATAACAAAAATATTTAAGTCATAATAAGAAGGGGAAAAAAAAAGAAAGAAGAAAAAAAGAAATAAAGAAAAAAAGAAAAAAAGAAATAAAGAATAAAAAAAGAATAAAAAAAGAATAAAAAAAGAAATAAAGAAGATAATTCTTCAATATATTTAATTATTATTATATATATATCATTACGTCATCAAATATATTTGTTCTATTTCTATATAATAATGATATAAAAAAAATATATATTTCCGAACTTTTTACTTTTTATTTTTTACTTTTTATATATTTTTTAATTGCTTATTTTCTTAATTTAATCCTCAGAATAATATAATGTATCAAAAAAAAAAAAAAAAAAATTATTATCACATGAATAAAAAAAAAAAAAAAAAATATAAATTTTATTTAATGTATACATTAATATAAAATATACAACAAAATTAAATACAAACACATAATATGAATATAGTATTATCAATATAAACAAACAAACGAAATAAAGGTATAATAAAATTATTATAAGAGATAAAAGAAAAAAAAAAAAAAAAATCAATTATATAAGAAGAAAAAAATAAAACCCATAAAATGCCATATAAAATAATTCTTAATAAAATATGTTAAAATATGTTTTTTTCTAAATCTCATTTATATGTCTATTTATACTAAAAATTAAATATATAAGTATATCACAAAAAAAAAAAAAAAAAAAAAAATAGATAGATAGATAGATAATGTAATATAATACAAATAAACAAATCAAATATACAATAATAAAAAAAAATATATATATATATATATTTAAAATAATAATAATCCTTTGTAAAAGCTCATTATATAATAAATTTTATAAAATAAGAAAAATATAAAATATATGCCAAATAATTTAATAAGTATATAATTTCAATGGTTGTATTGTTATAATTAAATTACTCTCGAGATCAAAAAAAGGAAAATTGAAATATGGATACAAATATTATAAATCATGAAATAATATTTATTAAATGTAATAATATTTTCATTTTTTTATAATATAATAATACATAACAAGACTGTATAATATTATATTATTATATTAAAAAAATTAAGTTCAAAAAGGAAAAAATTAAAAGCTATTATAAAGAGTACAAAAAATAACAAATATGAGAATCTTATATGAATACGTGTATAAAAAGTTTATATTAGTTTTTCTTCAAAAGAAAAAAAAACAAAATAAAGAAAAAAATTTATTTAATAAATGATTATATAATAATAATAATAATAATAATTCACATGTCATTTTATATATCTTATGTATTTGTTATAGGAAAGTATTCATTCTCCATAAGAGAATAATTAACAAGTCGTACTATGTAATTTTTTTTTTGAGGATTTATGTGATTATCATCATCATCATCATCAAAATCATCATATATATTATTTTTATATCATTTATGTATTTTATTTTATTTTATATTTCATCTAAGATATGCACTGAATAATAAAGGTTTGGTACATTATTAATTGAGCAATTAGGTTCATCCATAGAATTTTCCATATATATATTAGTTGATAAAATATTGTTCTTCTTATTATTCTTCATTTCAGATATATATATTCGCAAGATTATTATTTCTAGATGATATGTGATAAAAAATTATTTTATTATTATTATTATTATTATATTAATTATTTTTTTGTATTATTTAAAATATATTTTTCATGAATTAAATACATTTTATGGTTATTTTCATCATAAAAATCCTTTGACATATGTATGTTGTTTTCTGTATTCAATTGTTCATTCATTTTCTTCAACATTTTTGTTCATTATGACTCCATTTTTCGCACATATTTCTATGCTTATCTAGCCAGTGATGGAACAAATTTAGTTGGTTTATTATCTGGTCACTATTTGTTTGTCATTGTACACTTCGTATGATTTGTCTGAAACAATTCGTTTTCTTTTCATTTTAGAATCTCATTATAAATATTAACACGTTGATCACCACTTAACGAATCATTGATTAAATCAATTCCGGTATATAAAATGTTGTCCTTAGGAGTATATATAATGTTAGAAGACATATGTGTATTTATAGAAATATTCCTGTGAATATGATAAGTAACATATTTACGACTGATATCAAGAAATATATCATGAATAGATGTCATAAAAGGTTTTTCATAAACATAATTACTATAGGAAGGAAAGTATTAAGTTGGATATCCTTAAACATATTATCATCAATGATATTTTCATTAGGTAATTGATGATTATTATCACTTGATAAGTGTTTTAAATATTGTACAATAAAATCATTTTTTAAACTATTCCATTCTTCATATGTAAATTTATTGGTAGATGTGTCACCCCTTGGTATATTAACTGTATCCCTTTTCGTTGATTCAAGTATCACTTTAATTAATGATTTATATTTCGGACTATCACTATATGGATATACATCATTAATATCTAGTTCTTCCTATTCGATTTCAGAAGAAGTAATATTAGATGACGATATATATCCAATATATGTGTAGCCATCCAATTCATCCCTCTCCATATAAATATATGTTCTTCTTTTATACCGATAACTTCCATACGACACATACTTATTGGTGGATCTTTTATCAGGTATTTTATAATCGTTTTGCGATATATCATTAACACGAAATAAATTGGTACGGGTAGATGTAATTTTGTGTTTTTTCTACATATATATAAAAAAAATACATACATATGAAGGTATGTGTATTGGTGTATATCTGTGTATATATGTAGGGGTATGTATGTATGTATGTATATTGATACATATATATATATATATATATATATTATATATATTTATATATATGTGGATTCATTATATTAATACGTTCTGCATATAATCTTTCGACTATTTCGATAAATACAACAAAATTATAATTTTGATTTTCATAATATATTCTTATGTAAAAATTTATTTTAAAAATTTTGATATATTATTATTTTAATACATTATGTATTTGTTCATTTTATTTTTATCTTTTTTTATAAATTAAATTTTAATTCACTGTTTGTATTTGCATATACGTTGTTGTATAAAATTATATACATAAAAGTATATAGATATATGTATATCTACAACTTGTTGTAGTTGTAGATATATTTACATCAACATGAATTGGTATCTATATATACATAGATTTAGATGTGAGAAACAAATTATGTTATTAGATGGTTGTTTAATATTATATATTTTATATTAAAATCATAATATATATTAAGTATATATATTTGTTTGGTTTCATTAATAAAATCGGAACTACAAATTTATATATATATATATATATATATATATATATATATTTAACATTTATTATATATATACCATTTATTTCATAAAATAGATATTTTATACTATATATATTATATACATATATAAAATACAGGAAATTAATTATATTAACTTCTGTACAAGAAAATATATATATATATATATATATATATATTCTTAAAGAGGAAGATTTATATTTCGAAATATCTCTATTTTATCTTTCGTCTATATTATTTTTTCAATATATATATATATATATTATGTAGGAATATAAAGGTTCATACCTTTTACGATTAAAACATTATTATTGATAAATTTTTATGTTTTGCATACATAAATAATTTATAATTATAAAAAAAAAAAAATAAATTTATTCTTTTACATTTTGTTAAAATAATACATAATGAAACATATTAACATAACAATTTTAAATACTTAAATTAAAATTTTATATAAATGTGACAATTTTTTTATTAAGGTACATGGTTTATTTTCTTTGCATAACATATATGTTTTAAAAAAATAATATTATTATTTATGCTTTTTTCATATATTCATTAAATTATAATATATATATATATTATATATTATTTAATATATATTTCAATAAAATTAAAAATAACAAAAAAATTAATAAAAGTTTTAAAAAAAAAATGTGCGCCACCCCCCTCCGAGTAACTCAGTAAGCTCGATCTGCAACTTTTCTTATGAAATTGTCGGCACGCGGAGTCGAACCAACGTTCTCACAAGGAAACCTACATACCTAACGACTGGGCTACTGGGGCAGCTTAATGATAGTACTTGCATAAAAGTATTATTAAAAAATGAAATGTATGCAAATAATATATAAATAAAAAAAAAAAAAAAAAAAAAAAATATATATATATATATATATACTAAATGTATATTTTTATACTATTCATTTATATATTTAAATATCTTCATACTTTTTATGTTCTTTTTAAATATATATATATATAATATATTATGTTATATTATCGTGTTTATTACAAATTGTTTGATAACATATTTTCATTAAATTTTTATTTGATGTATATATTATATGAAAGGACTATAAAATATATATATGTATTAAGTTTATATATATTTACCGTTTGTATCAATAAATATATATATATATATATATGTATATGTAAGTATCCTTTTTTTATTATTTTAAATGTAATAATATATAGATTGAAGAATAAGAATTGTTATTATATAGATCTTCATAATAATAATATAATTCAGATATTATAGATTCACATATTCATATATCACTTCTTACCATATAAAAATTAAAGTTCATAAGAAAGATATACATTATGAGAATTGTATAGACATTAAATTATTTAAAATAAATAAATCAAAAATAAACATATAAATATATATATATATATTTATTTATTTATTTATTTTTTATCATTATTTTACTCAATATATATATCATGTAAAGTATGGATTGAAATATTCTCTTCTAACTGTCATAAAAAATATATATGCATTAAATGACATTGGATTAATATATATATCTTAGTAAAATTTCAACCATTTTTATAATATTGCTTTCAAGTTTTTATACAATATTATTTTATTTTTTTTTTTTTTGATGTTGTACATATATATTATATAATACATTATATGTTTTATATTATGTTATATGACGGAAAAAAATAAATTTATAATTTATTACTTTTAATATAATATAATACAAAAAAAAAAAATTATTAATATTAAATATATATTCATGAAGGTAGATATATGATAGATAATAAAGATAGAGAGGAAGGAAACAGTTTCTTTTATTCTCCAATGTATGAAAAAAAGAAAAAATAAATTTCAAAATAAAATAAATAAATGTTTATAAATTGATAAAAAAATTACTTATATATATACATAATTTGTATGATTCTATTTGTTATATTTTTATTTATTTTTTCTTAACATTTATTTGTTTTGGTTTTATAATATATATATATATATATATTTATATGTTTGCATATTACTATTAATATAATCAAATTATATAGTATATAATAAACAACAATTATATATTATAGGAATTTAATTAAAAATTATATATAAGTTAAAAAAATATTATTATAGTATATTATAAGGTTATCATATCATAGATAAATATATTAATAGTTATATAATCATATTATTATATATTATTAATATTATAAGATTATCATATATATATATATATATATATATATATATTTCGTACATTACCACTATATGTTGATCGTCATAACTATAATATAGTACGACTAAGAACCAAAAAAACATCACAACAAACATAATGACTATCATCACAAAATATCACTACGCGGTAAAGATAGAGACGGCATCGTATACACGAATATATAGTAACAGTAGTATGAACAAATAAAATATAACAAAGTAATCATGGTAATATATATTTTGTTCATTTCGTTGTTGTCATTTGCTTACCGCGCACTATTTATGTGATTATATGATATGATGGTAGACTATGCTAACAATGTATGAGTAATCGAAGTAGATTAAAAATATATGCATAAAACAGTATATATATATATATATATATATATATATTTATGGCATAATGTAGTCTAAAAAAAAAAAAAAAAAATGGCACCTAGTGTCGGTGTTGACAGTTATGCCACGGATAAAAGTGCCAAAAATGCATTAGATAAAATTGGAGGAGAAGTGCAAAAAAAAAAAAAAAAAAAAAAAAAAATCCACAAAGATGCTCTTGAACGTAACAGCAAATTTGCATGGATTTTTTATCAAAAGTATATTTTAAAGATAGGAAAAACCAAGAAAGAGATATGAGTAAGCTTAGTCATGAAATATATATGTATACATATATATATTTTTTGGAAAAAAAAATAATAATAAAATTTTTTTTATTCTTCGAATGATTTTATTTTATTTTATTTTATATTTTTTATGTTTTTGATAAAATGTTTTTTTGTTCATTATATTATATTATAATATATTAACTACAAAAATTTATTTACACTATATTTCTAAAGGTTCACTACTTATTAAAATCATATATAAATATAATACTATATACTATCAATATGTTGTGTTATGTTTAGCTTTAACTTTATTATAATTGATATTTTAAGCTACACATATTTATATGATATCATAATAATAGTTTTATTATTTGAATATTATAGAATAGAAATATTAATATAATTAATCCAAAATATAAGAATTCATTTGAATTCTTACATTATTTAATTATATTTAGCTACTATATGAGATTATTTTAATTATATTATTTGTATCATCACAATTAGAAATATATAAATAAATATATAAATATATAAATATATATATATATATTTCTATATATTTAATTTGATTTTTTTCATTTCATATTTTATGATCATTAATATTCAAAACAATGATTATCTAGTTGTTATAAATAAAATATATAGCCAATATCTTTCAGTTATCAGATTAAAAAAAAAAAAAAAAAAAAAAAAAAAAAAAAAAAAATTAATTAAATATAGTGATATATATATATATATATATATATATATATATATATATATATATATAAGATATAATGGATAATTAAGAAAAATTAAAAATTAAACTATTACAATAAAAAACCCACAAAAAAAAAAAAATAATATTAATAATAAATGACATATGATATATTAAATATTAGACATGTAATATATATATATATATATAATGAGGAATCTTTTTTAAAAAATGAGCATTCCACTATATAAAATATATTGAGTATGTATTATTTTGATGCCATAGTAATATAGCTTATATATATTATTCCTGTTTATGATTAAAAAAAATATGCATACAAATAAGATGAGAAGGCTATTTTATTAATGTAATAAAAGTTTTCATATGTATGCACATAATCAAAATTTAATTTGTTATACAAATTAATAGCTGCTTTGTTATAGTCTATAACATGTAAATATATATACAACGGAAGAATATAATTTTCTTCATTAATATTTATAAATGGTTTGACAGTATTCATTTTTTGTAAATTAAAGGATGTTTTATTTTTTATATTATATGCACAAAAGTTATTAACAAAAAAGTTTAATATTTTGTTATTTATACGAAATGGACACATAACATTTTTAGGTTGGATCAGATTAGCTATTAGGTATGATGAATTATCTTTATTATTATTATTATTATTATTGTTATTACGATTACTTTTTTTTTTATTATTATTACTATTACATATTTTATTATTATTATTATTATTATCAATTTCCATATTATTTATATTTTTTATATTTTTTACTTTTTTTATGAGTTCATTGTGTTTATTACGAATATTATGATATATATGATGAAAATAATCATTTGATATAATATTCATATAACATTCTTTTATAACAATATTACAAATACTATAATTATTTTTTCCTTTTGGATTTTTAGGAATATATCTTAACAAAATATTATTGTTCATACTAGAAGATTTACATTTAATATCAAAATTATTATTATCATTATTTTCTATATTATTTGTATTTTTAAAATTGCCCCATACATTCAATGAACTGTTGGTGTATTTTAATGTATAAATTTTTTTTCTTTTTTTCTTTTTTTTTTTTGTTACATTTATTTCTTCGTTCATATTATTATTATATGTAATGTGTTCATCATCAATACAAGATATTTTATTATTATATATATTGTCATTAATTTTGATAGGATTTATTTTTTCACATTCATCATATATATGTAAACAATTCGCTTCTTTATCTTTTTTTTCTTCATTATTTTCTATGCCTTTTGAAGAATAATCACTTATAACCCCTTCATCGAATATTTCATTATATTCATCCTTCAAATTACTAGACAAACTATAGAAGGTATAATTGTCAATATAGCAATAAAAATTGGTATTATATAAAAACATTTTATATATAATAAAATAAAAAAAATAAATTGTGTATTCAATAAGGTAAGATGCTAAACTTAGTCCTCGGAAATATTCATTTACTCCAACTGTTAAAATATATATACTACTAATTTTTTTTTTTACATATTTCTTTGACATTGCTTTTATATTTTTATTCATATAAATTTCTTCATATAAAATTTTTTCAAAACGAGCATCTTTTTTTACACATTTTTTTTTTTTTAATATTGATAAATCTTTTAATATATTATTACAAAATAAATTATCTTTTTTCCTCCATTTAATATCTCCAGAATAATTAAAATTATCTTTTGTATTATTTAAATATGTGTAAGATTCTTCTATACATTGATTCACATGATTTTCTTCATTTATCAATTTATCTTGTTCTTTATTCTTTTTATATAACACATCTTTTTTTACTCCACAACTATAATTATAATTATAATTATAAGATTTCTTACAATTATTATTGTTATTACTATTATTACTATTATTATTATTATTATTATTATTATCATCATCGTTATTGTTGTTGTCTTCACTATTTTCATAATAATAATTGGATTTATTATCCTTAAAATTTTCTTCATATATGTGATCATCATTTTTCGAGTTAAAACATCTTTCCATAGGCATATAATTTTCTAGAAAATTCTTCGATGTATCATACATATACCTTAAATAACTCTTTCCCTTTTTGTTATTATTAGACTTTTTTTTAAAAAAATCACAAATATTATTATAATCCTTTTCATTATTAATATCATCATAATTAATTAAAGAGGATAAGCATCCTATCAAATAATCTCTTTTCACTTTTCTTTCATTTGGATTGTATAAATTTAATATTTCCTTACTTAAATGTATTTTATATTTCACATGATTTTTAATATGTTCTTCTAAGCTATTCCTTTCGTTATAAAGTTGACACTTTTCTTTAAGTTCTTTGTATATATTATAAATATTTTCATTATCATAATTTATATTGCTAATATTATTGTACATAAAGTCATTATTATTGTTATTATTGTTATTATTGTTATTATTGTTATTATTGTTATTATTGTTATTATTGTTATTATTATTGTCATTATTATTATTATTATTGTCATTATTATTATTATTATTATTGTCATTATTGTTATTTTTAATTTGTATATTACATGGTAATGTACCTATATTTCCATTAACATTACTGGGATTAATCATATTATAAGTCATATTTTTCAAATTATTATTATTACATTTATTAAAACTTGTATGGTCCTCTTTTTTGTCATTAAAATTAAAAATATCATAATGTTTATAATGATTATTAATATGATTCGTAGGAGAAGAATTAGTATTACAATCATAAAAAATTTTATTACGATTCACCTGTATATCTTCTTTTTTAAAAGCTTCCTCATCGTCTAAACTATCAAATCCATTTTGTGTTTCCTTATCATTCATATTATTACTACATTCATTTGATGATAAAATAAAATCTGACATTTCTTTAGCATCTACCTCATTTGTCAACATTTTTGGATTTTTTAAATTATCATAATTAATATTTTCTTTATAGAATTTATCTCCTATTTCATAGTTACTATATGTTTTAAATGATTCATACGTGCAATTTGAAGTGCTTTTTTGACTGTTATTTGTAGAATTTGAATGTGACTTCACATTATTAATATGAGTATCATGACAATAAGAATTACTATTATCATAATTATAATAATTACCACATGTATTATATTTATCAAACGTATCATTTTTATCAAACGTATCATTTTTATCAAACATATCATTTTTATCAATTGTATCATATTTATCAATTGTATCAAATTTATCAATTGTATCAAATTTATCAAATGTATCATTTTTATCAAATGTATCATTTTTATCAATTGTATCAAATTTATCATACGTATCAAATTTATCACATTTATCAATAGTTTCATATTTATCATTTGTATTATTTTTTTCATATTTAGCATTACAATCATCCAAAAATCTTATATAGTCTAGTAAAATATCTTTTTCTCCCAACTTTTCTATACATTTTCTCTTCAACAGTTTATTTATATAATCACTATTAATATAATCGATAAAGGAAAATGGTAAAAATACACCCACTGAAAATATTTGATCTTCTTTCCATTTTTTATTAATTTTTTTCTTTTCTATTCCAGTTGTATCTATTGAATTATTAAATTTATATAAAATATCATTTTGAGTTTCTTCTAAATATTCATCATGTCCATAATAATTGTCCATATAATTCATTTCATCATATGAATTTATATAATTATAATTATTGCATTCATAATTATTTACAAAATTAATATCTTTAAAATTATTACTGTTTGTATTATGACTCTCTTCTTTTAATGAGGAAACAATCTCACTGTAGTTATTATTATAATTATTATTACAACTATTATTATTATTATTATTGTTGTTGTTGTTGTGGTTGTTATTATTATTGTTATTATTATTGTTATTATTATTGTTATTATTATTGTTATTATTATTATTATTGTTATTATTATTATTATTGTTATTATTATTGTTATTATTATTATTATTATTATTATTATTGTTATTATTATTGTTATTATTATTACTATTGTATCTTTTTCTGTTTGTACTTTTTTTAAAGGAACTAGTTATTTTATCCATAATTTTTATAATGTCATCATCAATTATTGTATTATCATCAAAATTACATATACTGAAGTAAAAATCCGAATGATATTTTACGGGAAATAATTCTTTATGTAAATCATGAACATCTTCAATATCTTCTTCTTTTAAAAAACGAAAATAAATCAGATTTAATATATTCAATTTTTTTAATATTTTGTATAATAATATTTCCTTGTCGTCATACAAATCCATAAATAATCTTGAACTTAATATTTGTTCATGTACATCATTACATAAGGCTGAAGATGTTGAAAGAAATTTGTTTTTGTTATTTTTTTTAAATAACCCTAATACATTGTTTACAACTTTATCATATTTTGATTCAAGAAAGCTAGTCTTCTTATTCGTATTTTTATTTTTCTTATAATAATAATAATTATTATTATTCATATTTTCTCATTATACTACTTCGAAGATACCTTTTTTTTTTTTTTTTTTTTTTTTTATTACTATTATTATGATTGTTATAATTATTATTATATTAAGTTATACTTTATTATATATTATTAATATGTATGTATCAACATTGTAATTACAAATATGATATTAATAAAATATGTCAATTCATTTATGTTATATAAATGAAATTAATAATTTTATAAACATATATATTATATTATTTTATATAATATATACACTTATTTTTTTTAGGATTACCCCTTTAAATGTAATAATATCAATGATGGTTTATAATATGTTTATATATACATATATATTATTATATATATATATTATTATATATATATATTATTATATATATTTATTATAATTTTAATTATAAAATTTATTACACATTTCATATACAAATTGTACATACAATTTTATGTTTTTATAAACATTTTATATCTTTTGATATATAATTTTTTCTTTTTTTTTTTATGATATATACACAAAATTATAAATAATTATTATTATATAAGATCTTTCAAAATGAAGCATTTAAAAAAATATATTATCTTTTGTAAGTTGTATAAATAAACAACATATTCTGCTCAAACATGTAATACAAAAAAAAAAAAAAAAAAAAAAAAAAAAAAAGAATGATTGTGGATTTATTATATATATTTATTTTATAAATTTTTGAAAATAAAACTGGGAACGTTATTATATATCAATTCATAAATAAACAAAAAATAAAAAAATAAAAATAAATAAATTTATATGTAAAATAAAACAAGGTTCATTTGAGGAATGTTATAAAAGAATATTTTTTTTTAAATTTATGAAAATAAATAAAAATATATAAATAATTAAATATATATATATATATATATATATATATATATATATTAAAAATCGAAATTTTAATAAATATAATAAAATTATATTATATATATATACATAATATTTATATAATTATGTATAACAAAATGATAAATAAATAAATATATATATATATATATATATATATTTAACTGTTCTTAAATTATGTTTTTTATTATTTATTTATTTTTTTTTTTTTCGTCGAAAATAATACATAAAATTAATTCTATTTACAATATTATAAAAAAAACTGAAAAAAAAAAAAAAAAACAATTTTCATTTCCGCATATATATTTATACATAAATAAAATATTCTTTTTTTTTTTTTTTTTTTATGTTGTTATAATGTATAATGTATGTATATATATATATATATATATATATATATATTTTTTTTTTTTTTAATAAGATATATATATATATATATAGAATATATAAAATTTTATATGTTAAAGAATTGGTTTTATTATTATTTTTTTTTTTTTTTAATTAAAAATAAATAATAAAATAAATAAATAATTATAAATATATGTATATATATATATATATATATATATATATATATTTCATTTTTATGTTGAAAATAAATCCAATAAAATAAATAAAAGAATTAATTTATATATTAATTTCAGGAAATAATAATGTAATAAGAATTTGATTTTTTTTTTTTGAGCACATTTTATAATAATTATTTATAATTAAATAATATATATTTTACATATATATATATATATAATAAAATTCTTACAAGAACAATTTAAATAGTATCATATATATATATATATATATATTATATGCACAATTATTTATGGGAACAGTTTTTAATAACATTGTTATGTATGTAAAATGTAATATTTTATATTACCTTGCTTAACTATCCCCATATTAATCAATCTTATGTGATGTATATTTAATCAACATGTCTATATATATATATATATATATATATATATATATATATATATATATTATCTATGTATGTATTTTATTTTCTTACTCGTTTTTACTTTTCATTTTAATTATTCAATGTATTTTGAATAACATAAGAATATTAAATATAATAATAATGTTATATTTCAAAAGGCAAATATACAAATGTGTAATGATATAATCGAAATAAATTATATAATACATATGTATAATAGATATTATATCCATTCTTTTTATTTATTTATTTATTGTATTATTTTTTTTTAATATGTACCTTAAATTATATTGTTACCAAAAAAAAAAAAAAAAAAAAAAAATTAAGCTTATGCAAATTACATACTATATTCTATTTTTTTAATTTTGCAAATTTGTGTAACTATTAATTTTTATGCTATAATGCACATTAAAAATGTACAAATACAAAAAAATAATCTTTCTCATATTACATATAAATATTATATAAGTATTGTGTTTTTATAGTTATGTTAGAAAAAGTTTTTCTAAAACGAAAAAAAAAAAAAAAAATATATCAAATGGAAAGAAAAAAAAAGAAATATCATAAAAAATGAATGAAAAAAACATTTTGATGTTTAAAAATAGAATATTTATAATATATTATACAACATTTCAGTTATTCCTATTTATTATTTTGTTTGTTTTTTTTTTTTGTAAATTAAAATGTTATATATGTTTATCATTTATCCTTTTTTTTCACATTCTTAAAAAAATATATTCAATTTGTTCTATATTATTAAACTGTTTGACTATATATATATATATATATATATATATATATATATATAGTAAAATATTTTATTTTTTTAGGAGAAATTATACAATATTCTTTTATTCTTTCTTTCTTTTTTTTTTCTTTTTTTCTTTCTTTCTTTCTTTCTTCCTTCCTCATTTCCATTTAAAAGATATTGCTTAATTTCTATCTTATTTCATTGTATTATTTTTCTTGGGCAGTCCTTTTCATATATGCATTGGCATCTGTTACGTTTTTATTTATATGGTAATCTGAATTATTAAATTTTATAATTCCATACATATTTATAGCACATGGGAAGAAAAAGAAAGAAAATGCTGTATATGGTTTGTATAAATTCCTAAGGTCCTTAAAAAAACTAAATAAGGTGTGACATAAAACTGACATATTTTACCCCTCTAAATTGTTAAATATAAATATAAATATAAATATAAATATATATATATATATATATATATATATATATATATATATATGTATTTTATTTATTTATTTATTTATTTTTTCGTGTTAATAAATATCTTATTTAAACATTTTCTTGATGAACAAAATATTTAACAATTTTGTTATTATATTCATTTGTAATGTTTTCACATATACAAATTTTATGAAAAGTTAATGTGTATTATTTTTATCACTTATATATATTATATATAAATAAAATATAAAATATATATTATAAAATAAAAACATTATGGCAGTCACACAATATCAAAAAAATAAAATAAAATAATAATAATAATAATATATATATATATATATATATATATATATATATATATATAAATATTTTATTTATATGTGAATGACAGTGCATTTCAAAAGTATAAAAAAAAAAAAAAAAAAAAAAAATTAAAAAAATATAAATATAATATATATACATATATATATATATATGTTTATTCATTTAATATACTTTTTATAAAAATTTGTTGTTTTCATTTAATTACCCATTTAGGGTCATATATTTTACTCGCTCATGTGCATTTGTTTTATTTAAAAAAAAAAACGACTAATTTATTATGAGTTCATTTTTGAAATGCGTATTAAAAATAAATTTCCCCTCATAAGTTTGGAATGTTTACAGGTGAATTTAATAATTCCTTTTTATAAAAAAAAAACGAAAAGTATAGATAATCATTGTTTTCTATTTAGAAGATTTAATTCATTTGATAAAATATATTCACTGGACAAAAATTGTACTAATTTATCATTTCAATATAAAAATAATATTAATCATATTGATGATAAAAATGAATTGAACCATAATTTTATAGACAACAAAACAAACTTTTTTAATAAGCAAACAAGTGAAAACAAGAACAAAGGATTACAAAATAAAAATGATAATACATACAAGGATTTTCATTCTGGAAGTGAAAATGACGATGGAAAGTTTAGTAATAATTTTTTTTTTTGTGATCACACACATGAATATAAGAACAATGAAATTAATGATGCTTCCACTAATAACACTTATGAATATAAGAACAATGAAATTAATGATGCTTCCACTAATAACACTTATGAATATAAAAAGAATGAAATTAATGATGCTTCTATTGATAACACTTATGAATATAAAAACAATGAAATTAATGATGCTTCCACTAATAACACTTATGAATATAAAAACTATGAAACTAATGATGCTTCTATTGATAACACTTATGAATATACAAGTAATGAATACAATGAAGATGTAGATGACGATTTGGATACCTTATTATTAACAAACAACTTAAACTCAAGTTTAATAGGAGAACTTTGGCATGCATCAGCAAATAGTATTTATAAAAATAAAAAAAAGTTAGATGTTCATGATGAAAACAAAAATAAAAAACAAATAAATGATATTGCTGAAACATCTACAAATATAATTAAACAAATAAATAATAGTGTACACACAAACATGAATTTACCACAAAAACTTGATAATCAAAAGTGTCAGGGAAATTTTTCAAATTTATTTGTTAATGAAATATATGAAAAAGAAGAAAAAGAAACTCAAAAAATGAAAGAATATTTAGAACACCATGAAGAACATTTTTCAATGTTTAGAAATTCAATTTTATGTAAATTAAGAATAGCTGAAGAATTATCTCGAAATGCTAATCACTCAAGTAAAGAAAATATAAATAAATACAATAAAAACAAAGAAGAACATTATAAAAACTTAATAGATTCTATAAATAATACAAATCATCCAAGAATTGACTTAAATAATAATCATTATAATAATAAAAAAAAAAAAAAAAAAAATTATTATTATTATCCAGTGAATAATAATATTAATTATGATCATGTGGAAACCATCAAAATTTTAGATATTGATAATATTCCATGTAATATATTAAATAATTTATTTGCATATAATATTGTAAAAAATTGTAGTGCAGAATTATGTTTGAAAATAATAAGTAGATTAGGTATGTATAGAGATAAATATTCTCAAATATCTTATGAAAATATGATTAATTATTTAGGTCAAGTATTAAATTGTTCAAAAAATGCAGAAATTATTGCACTTTTTTCTAGATGTTATGAAACTATAAGTATTCCGTTCTTAGTTAATTATGTTAGAAAATATGGTACATTCTCAAGAGCTTTTATAGTTAATATGTATGATAAATATTTTAAAAAGAGATTATTTGATTTTGTAAGATATGAAAATAATAATGGAATTCGGAAATTACCAAATATATTAACTCATCCTTATCATTTATCATCATATACCAAATTATTAGGGGAATGCTCCGCTAAAAAAGATATGTATGTACAGCTAAAAATATTAGGCCATATTCCAGATACTTTTCAAATAACAGAAGAAAATAAAAGTGAAGAGGAAATTAATTATTTAATGAATGCCAAAAAGGATTCTAACAAAAAAAAAATTCATAATATCAATAATATAGATCTAATAGATAATGCAACGGAAAAAAAGAAAAAAAAAAAATCCAGTAAATTTATCGAAAGACCGAAAATTTATGACCTTATTTTATCATCAGAATATACAGGTCTACCTATTGAACATTTTATAGATCACCAAAAAAAAATAGAAGATAACAAACATACTAATAATGTAATTAAAACCTTATCAAATAATGAGATCATAATTGAGCATGATATATTACATAATGATTTTATATTAAATGATGAATTAGATAAGGAAAATAAAAAACAAAAAATTATAATAAATGATAAACAAAATGATGATATATTAAATGTTAATAATAATAATAAAAAATGTATACAAAGTACATATAACATGAACAAGTTAAATATTCAAGAGAATCACCAAAATGAAGAGAATGTTCATTTTAATAATAATGAAAATACAAATTTTATTCTTGATGATGATTGTGATATATATGTATATAAACGATTTAACAAATTAAACAATTCATCATTTAAAATGCAAACTACTTTGGTAAAAACAGAAACAAATGATGAAAAAAAACAAAATAATGAAATAGATCTCTTTATTGAAAAAGGGAAATATTTTGAAGAAATAGATATAGATCAAAATAATAAATCCTTATGGAAATTACCTTGGAATAATATAAAAAAAGATTCCTTTTATTTTAAAGGTAGATTTTTTAAAATAGTACCTAATGAAGGATGGTCAGAAATTAAGGAATTATCCAAAAATTATATTAAACCAAAAAGAAGAAGAACACAACATTATATTAAAAGACAAAGAATTTTACAAAAAAAAATTAAAGTTAATTTGTTTAAAAAAAAAATTTTAGAAAATTATAATAAAATGAAAAAACAAAAAAATGAAATAAAATGAAATATAAATAATTAAATGATTATTTGTATATACATATATATATATATATATATAACATATATATATATCAAATTGTATGTTAATAAATTAGTTTGTTACAAAATTTTAATAAATACATTTAATATATATATACAAATGTAACTATATTTTTGATAATTTATTTGCAATCTGATAATTAAAATTTTTTTTTTCAAAAGGTAAGGTTATATCCTTCATTTCATTTTTATATTCTAATTTAAAGTGTATGGATAATAATTAAAACCTAATAATTTTTTTTATCATTAAATTAAATATATTATATTAATTTAATATTACTTATATATATATATATATATATATATATATATGTAATTGTCATAACAAAATTCTTTTGTTTCTCCAAAGTTTACATTTTATGTTTTTCTTTTATTGTATCTTCACTTGGAAATAAAGCTGTGGCAGGAGATGTACATGATGTTAATGATAACATTCTTTCCACATATGAATCTCCATAGTCATCTCTAAAAGTCCTAAAACTCAAAGGTTCTAATGGTGTTTTTCTTAAATGGCTTTCCCATCCTTTTATTAAATTCCCTCCATTAACATTACAATTCTTATGATATTCTGATTCGAGTCTTAAAATTTTATCTTCTAAAGCTTTTATAGAACTTTCCAGCTTTTTTTTACATTTCATTATATCACGTTTAACCTTATTATGTTTCATTTTTATCTAATCTAATATTATATTTATGCATATTATATAATATATATATATATATATATATATATATATATAATAATAATAATAATATAATAATAATAATAATAATGTAATGAAATGAAATAAAAAAAAAAAATTATTTTTTTTTTTAAATAAATATATTATATACATATATATATTTTTTTTTTATTTGTGAATAAATTTTAAATAAATATTTTATATTAAATATAGAAAAAATATATAAGCATCTATTTATTATATTATTTTATATATATATAACAATTTATGTATAAATATATATATATAAAATATAATATATATATATTATTTATTTTTATTTTTATTTTTATTTTTAACCTATTGTCTTCGGTATACATTTATATATGCTCTTTTAAATTGTTAATTAATTTAGATATAAACATAGGATTTTATAAAATGAATTTTTTTTTTTTGTAATAAATTAATAATACATTATAAAATATAACATAAATTATGAAAGTAAATATTTTTGTTTTACAAAGATATTCCCTTTTTTAAATTTTATATGTATGATATTTTACGTAATATTTTAATTTATATTGTTTAAACGAAAAGAATTTTTGAAGTAAAAGATTCTATTAATATATAAGAGATTTGTATATAATATATATATTAAAAAAAAAAAAAAAAGCCATTATATATATATATATATATATATATAATACAATTTTACCATTTTTTCATGAGAACATCAAATTTTAAAAGAACTTAATATTTAAATATGCAATTTCTTTTTTTTTTTTTTTTTTTTTTTTTTTTTTTGTTCCTTATAAGTATACCTTATTCAACCATATTATATATGTAATAAATAATGGTGATTATTAAGATCATTTGTATATTTAATAAATTAATATATTTTAGTATATTTGTGATTTGAAACGGCACATCTTAAAAAAATAAATGAATAAATAAATAAATAATAAAATGATAAATAATAAAAATATAATTTTTTAAAGACCTTTTGATATATACATATAATATATAAGAAAGTTATAAAAAAAAAAAATTATAATTTTAATATTTCTTTTTTGCTTTATGTGTCTATAAATGTTGCGAATATTATAAAAGATACATAATAATATAAATATAAAAAAAATAAATATATTAATATATATTTTTTCCCTTTCTATATGGGCAAACCGTACATAACTCCTGCAGAACCTGTACCGTAGGGTAGTCGACAATATTGCTTAGCTTCTGTTAAGGCTTCTGTTATACTTAACCACATATATTTCTTATTTTGATTAATATAATAAAGGTTTTTATTTACAAAAATATTCTTATTATAATAATCTCTGAAATATATATAAAAAAATTTATTTTTTATTATAAATTTATATATATTCATAGGTACAGTAATAAAATTATCACCAATATCCATATTTAATTTTAGTAAATTTATATGGTTATTTACTAATTTTTCAATATTTTGTATATTTGGCATATTTTTTATATTTTGGTTATTTTTCATATTTTTTAAAAATAATTCTAAAAAGAAAGGAAAGCTTAAATTCAAGGATGGTAATATTTTATTATATATAAATTTTGCTTGAAATAAAGAAGAAGAATTTGGTTGTGTCCATTTCCATAAAAAATTCTGTGTAAATCCATCTACTTCCCCGTCAGTTACATTCCACAAATTTCCAAAAACAAATAAAGATCCTCCTACTATATAATCATAAACCGTACCCCAGGCATCTAAATCAAAACCGTATGATGAAATAAGACCAGAACTGCACCCTATTAGGAATGTACAGCAATTTAATCCTTTGCTAAGTGGACTTATATATATTTTTGAATTATTATTATCAATATTGTTATAATCAATATTGTTATTATCAATATTATTAGTATTAATATTATTACTATCAATATTATTATCATTATTTTTTGTGGTGTTGTTTAGTTTTATATTTTCTAAATGAGCTAATATATTATTAATGGCACCAATATTTTTCCTCTTCATATCTTTTTTTATAGCACTACGTGTATTTTTTTCATTTTTTGTTAAAGCAAATGTACAAGAGTTTCTTTTCCTTTGATTTATATATTGTATTTCATTAGAACTCTTTTCAGCTTGTTGATTTTTTTTTTTATTATATTTATTAGTATATAAATTTATTACTTCCTTTATTTTAGGATATTTTTTCAAATTTATAATTTTCTTTTCAACAATATAATCTATAATGAATTCAAGACTAGGTAATCCATTTTTAATATTTTCTTTTTTCATATATTGTTCTGCACCTTGATGTCCACAATACAAAAATAAATCATCATTACATAAATGATCTATTAAAACATTTTCATTTGGTACATTACCAATATATCCATCCCAATTTTTATATTTATACTTTTCTTTATTTTTATGATATATAAATGGTATAATAGCATCTTCAGTCCTTTTTAAATCACCATTAGGATTAATTAAAAAGAATATTTTACTTTTATAAGGATCAATTATTCTTGGGCTAGCAATATAATATGGTACATATTTTATAACATTAACTTCGTATCCTTTTGATACATATTCTCTTTCATTTGAATATGTTCTTCTTTTATCCTTCTTTGAAGATTTTAAAAATGAACTCATACGTTTCATCTTTTTTTCACCAAAATATGCTTCAGATTCACTTATGCTATTTTTTCTTTTAGAATATAGATTATCACAATATTCTTCTTTATTATCAATTGACATTATATTTTGAAAATTTAATGAATTTCTAACATTCATAAATATTTTTTTAAGTTCATCCTCATTTTGTATTAATTCTACAGATGAATCTGATGAATTTGATAAAGAACGTGTTATAGATATATTACTTAATATTATACTTTTATTATTTTTTATAGTTTTTTTTTTTTTATTTCTATCCAATATATATTCTTTTTCACTCATATTACATTCATCCTTTCTTTTTTTTTCTTCTTCTCCTTTATCACTTAAAAATTGTGCATTATATAAAGTTATATTTCTTTTATTTTTTGAACTTTCCTTATTTTTATTAATAAAAGGATTTATAAAAGAATATTCAATATTCATGCTTTTTCTTGATCTTTTATGATTCTTCCTTTCTTTTGTATTATCAATTTTATTTGAATATATTTGGTTCTTTTCTTCTTCTTTTGTAACGATTAAATTGTAATTATTATCTCCTTTTTTATTATTTACAAAATTATTATTATTTGTATCATCATCTTCAATTATAACAAATTCCTCTTTTTCGTTCTTTCTTTTCGTATTTATTAAATTATCAAATGTTTTAGATTGGTTATTATTAAACCAATTCTTTTTAAGGTATAAGTTGGAACTGTTAGAATTACTATTTGGGTTATCCTTCATAACACCATTCTTCCTCATAATCATATTATTATTATTAATATTATTATTATTATTATTGTTATTGTTATTATTATTTATATTTTTATTTATATCCTTCAAAGTTATCGAATTATATGTCGCTCGACGAATGACATTTTTTTTATCATACACATTTTCAGATGAATTGATCTCCCATTTTTTATTATATTCATAATTTATATATTTTTTCATATCCACATCATCTACATTATTAATATAATCATCATCTACATTATTATTATAATCATCATCTACATTGTTATTATAATCATCATCTACATTGTTATTATAATAATCATCTACATTATTGTTATAATCATCATCTACATTATTGTTATAATCATCATCTACATTATTGTTATAATCATCATCTACATTATTGTTATAATCATCATCTACATTATTATTATAATCATCATCTACATTATTATTATAATCATCATCTACATTATTATTATAATCATCATCTACATTATTATTATAATCATCATCTACATTATTATTACAATCATCCTCGTCATGCTTATTATCATAAATATTTTTTTTACCTATGCCTTTATCACGATTTATCTTATTTATCAATCTTTTATATAAATAAGTAGTTACCATTTTACTCACACCCCTTACAATATATGAATCCTTTAAAGGTTCCAAGTTTTCTAAAGATATTCTACTTAAATTACTATGTACATATAAAATAACAGGATTTTTTCTTACACTATTATTTTCTACATTTCTTGTATATATATATTTATCTTTATTTGTTTTATCTATTATAAGATTGCAAAATAAGACATCCTTAACAAATGAATGTGTGATAATATTAAAAAAGTCAAAAATATTCATTGGATCTATATCTGCATTCTCAAAAACATCTATTAATATATTATATAAATACATTCTTAATTTAATAAAAGAGCATCTCAATAAACCTTTAACACATTTTTTTCTTAAATCTAAAAATTTCAAAAAATTTTTCTCTGGTAAGTCTTCATATCTTTGTTTCATATCATAATCAAAGAAAATACCAGATATTGTATTTCTATTATTTTTTTTTTTATTCACTAATTTATAATTTTCATTTATTTCGTATTCAGAATTATTTCTATTTTTCAAAGGGCTTAAATATTCATAAACATTATTATTATTATTATTATTATTATTATTGAAATTACCAGTTTTTTTTTTGATATTTATTTTTGTATGACTTATTATACTAGGTGAATTTTTTTTTTTTTTTTTTTTTTTGTTTTCTTCAAGTTCTTTATAATATTCTATATTATTATTAGTATTATCTGAGTTAATACAATTTATTGAAGTAATACGATTTGTGTATTTTAAATTATTATTATTGTTCTTTACTACATCATTCTTAATATTATGATTTATGTTAGGTTTCAGATATATATTATTTTCCCCATATTGTTCTATGGAATATATATTTTGTTCACAGTACGTATGTCGTCTTCCTCTAATTTTTGCTTTTTTTGTATCCGTTGGTTCTTTTTCCTTTTTCTTTTCAATTATTTTTTTAAAAATAAGAATATCTTCAATATCTTTATTGTAACATGGTAAATAGGATGTGCTTGATTTGTTAATATTTAAGGAATTACGGTTATTCTTAATAATGATATTATCTTTTTTGTTAATATTATTATGTTCATTAATAAAATTTTCATAATATGAAATATTATATTCGTCAATAATATAATTATAATGCTGGATCGCATTTACGCTTATAATATCATTAGAAAAATGAATATTCGTCTGTTTCATATTATGATTATGATTATGATTATCATTATGATTATCATTATGATTATGATTATCATTATGATTATCATTATGATTATGATTATCATTATGATTATGTGTATACTTATAATTATAATAATGAGTTTTATTTTTATTATTATGATCATTATTTACATTATTTATGTCATCATTTTTATTTTCATTTTGTATAATTATTTCCTCCTTACAAAAATAATCCTTTGACATATTTTTATCATCTCTCCTTTTTTTCAGATTACACATTTTTTGCAAATATTTTTTTTTTACATTGATAATTTCAAGATTACAATTTTTTAGTGTTACAGAAAATATAGTTAAATTTATAAGGACATTTATATAATCAATTCCACTCCAGTATTTTAATGGAAGAATAAATTTATTCCATTTTCTTAACCATTTTAATATTCTCAAAATTTGATGAAAATAAAAAATATAAATAAAAATATCAAAATTAGCTTTTAAATAATATAATTGATTATTCAAAGGTGATATTGTGTTATATACATAATTTTCTTCATTATTTTTTGAATGATTCAATGCAGAAATATTATTTTTTTCGTCTTCAAATATATCACAATAATAATTATTTTTATTATCATTATTATTCTTATTATTATGATCTTCTACTATATAATTTTTCATCGATTTATCATCCATAATATTCCATTTTGTTATTATATTAATTAAAGGAATTGATATTAATTTATGTATAGAAAAACCTAAACTATTTGATATATCTAGATTCACGAGTTTCAAATGCTGCTCTAATAAATATCTATTTTTCCACCATTGATCTATACATTTTCTTAAATTAATTTCATTTCTATCTACATATTTTGATTCACTTAATATTTCACACATAACCTTAATCATATGTTGATATTGCTTCAAAAACTTTTCCAACTTTCTTATATAATTCCATTTGTTTTTATATGTATATCTTTCAATATTTAAATGGATTTTCTCAACATGAAAATATTCAACCCTTTTCCTATTTAAGCATTCATTTGCCCTTTTATTCAATATAATAAAAAGATGGATTACATTCATATTGTTTACTACATTATTTAAATTGTTTACATGTCTTTTTTCCTTCATATCTATTTCCTTATCAACATTAATTACGTCATATATATTGAAATTATAAAAAATATTTTCTTTTTTATAATGATTTAATTGTGATATGAACAAAGATTTTTCATCATTTTCTAAGATAACATAATTTTCAGGACATGCAATATATTCTCCATTTTTTATTTCGTTTATATAATTATTATTTAATAAATTATTATTACAGGTTGAGTTCTTTTCATCTATATATCCTTGTATATTAATTTCGATATCCTTCATGGGATAATACAAATTATCATTTAACCATTCTCTTATATTATTTTTAATAATATAAGGATCAAACATTGAACCAAAGTGTTTTTCTAACAATTCGTTATTATTTAGAATGTTAAACAAGTTAGAAAAGGATCTGAGTTTATTACAATTACCATCGCTATTATTCATGCTACTATTTATATTATTATTATTAATATTATTATTATTATTATTATATATGTTTTGGTTCTGATTATTTATAATAAACGATAATTCGTTTATATCCTTTACTATGTCCATATTATAAAAATCAGTTGAAAATATCCTATTAATCAGTTCATTTTCATGATATATTTTAAACATTTGAGCTAATATTAATAGAAAATTTTTATAACATCGTGATATATATAAACTATTTTTATCTTGACTCACCGAAATAATTGCATAGTCCCAATAAATACATAAATTACTTAGATTCATTTCTTTAACATTCATATATTTATATATAACATCTAAATTTATGCTCGTGTATAGGTTCTTTCTAAAATATTCTCTTTCGTTTATTTCTAAATCAATATTATGTTGAATAGTATACAATATTAACTCGTCTGTATATAAATACAGTAATGATAACATTTTTCTAAAATAACATTTTAATAAGTTAAAAAATATATTTTTTTCATCACTATAAAAATTATTATAATTATTACTTTCATTATTATTATTTTCATTATTTTCATTATTATTATTATTATTATTATTATTTTTTTTTTTTTTTTTTTTAATTTTCTTTTTTTCTTCTTCTTTTTTTTTATCACTCATGCTATTATTATTTTTGTCCATATTACACATATCATTCTGATCAGTAGCATAGGATTTTATTATATCCAAAATAATCAAATTATTTTTTATATTTTCTATAAAAAAAAATATAAAATCTAAATAAAATTGAGCTATTATCCTCATTTCATATATTAACGATTTCATATGGGTGTTATATAATAATAATGAAGTATATATTAGAATAATTTGAAAATAATAAATATTTTCATAATTTTGTTTTAAAAGAATATTTTTTAATATTTCATACATCCTTTTTAACATTTCATCTTTCATATATACATTTTCTCCAACTTGTTTTATAGTTATTATAAATTGATAACACGTACTAAGCACTTCAAAATAGCTGCAATCTTTATCGGGAAATAAAAATATTTCTACTAAATATAAGAATAATATATCTGGATTGGGCTGACAACAATTTTCACAATTTAAATTATTATTTTTTGCAGTATTACAAGAATCACCACTGTCATCATCATCATTAATATTAATATTATTATTATTATTATTATCATTATTATTATTATTATTATCATTATTATCATTATTATTATTATTATCATTATTGTGTGTATCATATTGTTGAGGATTTTTCTCCGTTTTCTTAATATCACCTTTCTGAACCACCATTTTTATTTTATTATAAGCGTATTCATTATTTTGTACATTTCTAAATTTTTTCTTATTCAATAATAGGTCTATATATTTTTTACACTTATTTCCTGGGAAATAATTCGAACTTATTTCATGTAATATATCCTTTGGTATTTTTAAATTATATAAAAGTCTTACATATAATAGAAAAAAAATATTAGAACAACAATCATTTGCAGATGAATTTAATGATTGTTGTTTTTTAATGACATATATACAGTCATCACAAAAAATATTTTTTATTTTTAAAAATATTAGGTTTATATAATAATACAATATTTTAATAAAATATGAATTCATCTTTTTGCAATTATAAACAAATAATCTATTATTAATATAATTATATATATATTTTAAATTATTTTCAAAATCATAGTTTAAATGTAAATAATTTAATACTGATATATCCATAAACTTAAAATCACTTGAATTTAATTCTATATTATCTTCATTAAAATAATATATATCATTAAATAGGTTATACATATTGAACTTATTATATTGATCATAATATGGATTGTCAAAATGTGTAGAGTTCTTTTTTTCTTTCTCATATGTTATGTGATCATTACAATAATTAGTATCACGCATATTATTATTATTATTATTATGTATATTTTCTATGTGTGCCTCATCATTCTCTTTTATATAATCTATATGCCTATTATTCATCATTTCATTTATATTAAACTTACTTATATCTTCAAGTATCATATTTTTTAAAATTGTTGTTACACCTTGTTCATCATTTATAGATACATTATATATGTCTGTATCCATATTATGTCCAAGAAATAAATTTTCAACAAAAAATAGAAAACATATATTTTCATTCTTTCTAACTTTATTACATTCATTAAAGCACTGTAAGAATTTTTTACCAAACTTATTAATATCATCCATATTATTATTATTATATAATTCATTATTCTCTATATTATTATTATAATTATTATAATTATTATTATTATTATTATCATTATCATCATTCAATTCATAATTTCCAGCTGGTGATATAATATTACTTATTTCATTTTTATTATTATCCTGTGATATATTTTTCTTATCTATTGTATTATATAATATATTTGTTATCTTTTTATTATCATCATTAATATTTTCATCTTCTCCTTGTAGGTTATTAATATTTTGTAAATTGTCTAGGGATGTATTTGTTGTTTTCAATTTTCTATTTTTCATAACAAAATAATAATATTGCTTTTGTTTTTTTTTTAAAATGATCAATGAATAAATATAAAGAATTTCTTTTCTATATTTAGGAGTTAATATATTCATATATTGTTTATTTGATATTAAATAATTTAAATATAGAAAAAATTCATTCAATACTTTTTTGTATTCATATATATATTTATTTGTTATATATGTATTAAGTGGTGTCTTATCATAATTAATATCTGTAAAATCATTTTGTTCATAAATTTTAACATCTTTATTATATATATCATCATATTTATTTATTTGTTCTAAATTCTTTTTTTCATATATATTAAATTCATTATTTAAATTTTCAAAAAATAATTCTTCTTGTGTTAAGATTTCAATTCTTTCCTTTCCACTTGTTAATATAATATTTATTAAATAAATATATATATGAACAATTTCTGGTAAATACAAAATACTAGATATATATATAATAAATTCTTTTAAAAAGAAATAACTGGAAAAAAGATTATTTAATTTAAAGAATATTTTGTATATATTTTTAATATATATATTAAAAAATTTGGTTATAGAAAAAAAATTTGTTCTTAAAAAAATATTACAATAAAGATATTCTGTATTCATTAAAATTAACTTATTTCTTAGTTTTATATCATCAATAGAATCATTTTTTGATAAACATGATAATCCTTCAATATCAAAATCATATGAACGTTGTTCAAATTTTAAACAGAAAAAATTACATGATATATTAAAAGTACAAAAATTTTTCATCATATTAATTTTCTTATCTTCTAATTCATATATAATATATCCATGAAAAAATAAAAATAATCCTATATATTGATTTTTTTTATTTTCATATAAATATTTTACAATGTTAAAATATAATTCTAGATTATTTCGAAAAATAAAATTACAATCATTTTTATATCTACTTTCGATATTTCTTATCATCATCATACAATCTTTAAAAATATGTTTCCTAATATCGAATAATAAATATGCAAACTTTGAATAAAAATTAGAATGAAATAATAAAATATGTGAATCTGCATTTGAATTATAAATAGGATCATTTTTTTCTTTTATATAACTCAATGAAATATTTTCTGGAAGAATATTAAGTAAACACATCTTACTCACAGAATCCTTATATATATTATTATTACTATTATTATTGTTATGGTTATTATTATTATTATTATTATTATTATTATTATGATTATTTATTATTTCATGATTGTTCATACTCTTACTTATATTTTTTTCTTTTCTTTTCATATATATCTCCTTTTCTTTTATAATAGAAAGAATTCTCAGATTAATTATTTTTAAATTAAAATTATCAAAAAAGAAAGTAGACATATACATTTTTTCTTTACAATATTTTTTACAAAATTTTTTAATATATTGATAAAATTGGATATAATAATTATAAATATTATTAGCACAATTAAAGAAAATAATATTATATTCTTTTTTACATAATTTTTCAAGACATATATATATAGAGTAAAAAATAGATATACATATTATTAAGTTCTGCATATAATTATGTAAATTGATATATATTTCTTTAACATTCATATCATTTATATTGTATGTTATTTTATTATATATTATATTTAAAATATGTATTATTCTATTTTTTTTTATATTATATATATTTGTCTTTTCCTTTTTACTTTTCCTTTTACTTTTACTCTTATTATTATTATTATTATTATTATTATTATTATTATTGTTATTATTATTATTATTGTTATTATTATTGTTATTGTTATTGTTATTTTTTGGGTTAATATCATGAATAGACATATTACTTTTTTTATACTCATAAAATACTCTTTCATTCATATTATTATTTTCTAATATTTTTTCGTCGTCATATATTATCCTTTTAACTTTTTCACATTTTTCAGACCCCTTGTTTATAAATTTTTTTGATTCCTTATCTTTTTCTTCGTACATGACATCATTATAATAATAATAACTATACTCAACGTTATTACTATTAAGATGTCTATTATCTTCCTTATTAATATTTATATGTGTATTTCTCTTTTGTGTAATATGTTTAATTTTACTTTTAAAATTTTCCTTATCAATGAAATCTAATGAAGTTTCCTCTTTATATTCATGTTTCTCATTAAATATATATAAACAAAAAAACTTAGATGTACACATAATACACAATAATAATATATGTATACATTCCTTATACATTTTATAGAAAAATAAAATATTATATATTTCGCTTAAATATGTTATAAAATTTAAATCAATATTTATCTCAATGTCATTATGAGCTGATATATTTTCAAAAATGTTTCCATAATATATATCATATATATTATTTATTATTTCAAATATAAGATAAATATTATTCTTCAGTTCATATTCTGTATATATTTTATATTTGCAATGCTGTAAATATATAAAATTCTTTTCTCTACTTTTATATTCATTTGTTATAATGTCTTTTGAAGTGTACATATTTTCATTTAATGAATGATATCTATTATCTATATTAAAATAAAAATTATTATTAAAAAGATGAAATTTAGTTTGAAATAAATAAAGAATAAAATAAAAAGATAAATTATGTTCTTCTATATTATATTCATTAAAATAAAAACATAATATTATAAAATAGGTTGATATGATATAATTCATTATATATTTTTTAATCTTATTATACTTTTTATTTAGACTCATTAAATACTTATTATTAATAACTTGAGAACTAATAAAAGGGTTCGTGTTTGTATTATTTTCATAAATTTGTATTTTTCCTTTTTTTCTTATATTAAGAGGATGAAATAAATTTAAATTAAAATTATATATATTACATGAAAAATAGGAATTATATTTATCAAAAGAAGATTTACAAAAACAATCATCATATGTATTATTATTTTGCATTACATTTTCATTCTTACATTCATATGAATCATTTTTTTTTTTCACAATGTCATCATTATATGTAGTAAACAAATCAGAGTTATCATAAAACTTTAATTTTATATAACGTGGATTCATCTTTTCTTTTAATCTTTGATTTAATGTTAAGATATGAAAAATGTCATAGCATTTATCATACTTATTATTTATGTTATTTTTTGGAGAAACGGTCTTATCATTATTTTTTGATGTGTCATCACTAAAATAATTTTTTGATGTGTCATCTATAACATTATTTTTTGATGTGTCATCACTAACATTATTTTTTGATGTATAATCATTATTATAACCCTTCAGAGACAAACCATTCACATCATCTTGATTAAAATCGTTCATATATTTTTGTTTCTCCTTTTTATTTATTTTTTTTAAGCCATGGCGATGATTTTTATTATCCCAAACGAACATATGATAATACAACTTATATAAATAATAGGCATTATTAAGATAAGAAAATCTTTTTAATATTTCGATGTTATTATAAATATAATTATATAACATTTCTACTTTTATTATATAATAACAATTTTTTAACATGTTTATATATATTAGTCCAATATTTATTTCTTCAATTTTATCTATAATGAATTCTAATATTATATAATCTTTCTTACTAGCATATGATGAACATTCATCTAAAATAAAGCTATTTTCAGATATACTAGAAATAGACACATCAGTGTCATATTTATTATAATCACTTGATTTTTCATCAAAGGGGATAATGTAATTTTTGCCTAATTTATTTGTTTCATAATAATCACAAGTATTATATATGTTCATATTACTATTTTCATAAATGTTATTATTTATGGCTTCACTTTTTAAATATTGATCTTCATTATTTTTAACTCCGGAAGTATCAAAAATATTCCTATTACTTCTAAATAATTTCATATATTCTTTTATTTTACATTCTTTATTAATTAATTCATATTTATGAAAACACATATTTTGAAAAAAAAGAAAAATACAACAAATTCGACAGAAAATAAAATTCATTTGTATATAAGTAACTAACAATTCTTCAATATCAATAATAATAATTTCTTTTTTTTTTTGATATGTTATGCTTTTCTTTTCATTAATTTTTTCAATAGAACCATTAAATTTATATGGAATATGTATATCATTTTTAAAATTTTTATTTTCATTAATTTTTGTCAAAGCATTTTTTAATTTCTGGACAGCATAAATATTTATATCATCATTATATATATTATGATAGATAAAATCAAAGAGATTAAAAAATTCTACATGATTAGAACAATGAATTATATTTAATATATCAATACACACTTTGTTAAAAAATAAATATATAAATCGAAAATAAAAAGCAAAATGTATGTTTGTATATTTACAAATATATTCATAGAATATAAGAAATAATAAAATATTAATATGTATACTTAATAACTCATCAATAAGTATCATACTTTCCTTTTTATTCACTTCCAAGAGAATATTATTATTGAAATCATTACAATTATCATAATTTTTATACTTTTTGTTATCATAAGAATTTTCAGAATTCACATTTTTTTTAAAATAAAAAAAATATTTCCATTTCAAACTATTAAAAAATACATCATGCATTTCATTATAATTTAATTTCAATGAATCTATATTATTACATTTTTCCTTATAATATGATAACATTTTTTTAATTTTTTTGTTTAAATAAAATATTTTTGATTTAAAATATAAATTACATATATGTCTAATAATTCCACAACTTTGGTTATTATTCTTATTACTTTTTATATGTATTTGTTGATAATAATTATAAATAAATGAAATAGATGACCTTAAATATTCTTTAGTATTATAGTCACATTTATTTATAATATTCCTAAATACGGTTTCTACAATAAAAATTATTTTCTTATATTTCTTCTTTCCATAATAATAGTATACTTCTAAATCTATAATAATAAATAATAAATCTATATGAGGAATATAATAATTTTTTAAATAAGTATTTCTCATTTGATTCCTCTTAATATTATCATCATCACTGTCATCATTTCCATCTTCTGTCTTTACTTTTATTTTTTCATTTGATAAGATATCTTTATTGTTATCATAATTATTTTTTGGAGTTTCATTATCATTTTTATAATAAAAATCAAAATTTGCTTTATGATCCTTATCCATATGATTCACAAAGGAGCTCTCATCATATGTTAAGGTATTTCTTTTTTTTCTCTCTCTTACATTTCCATTGTCTGTAAATGAATCGTTTTCAATTTTATTATAAGATACATAATCAACCATAGTTTTTCTTTTGTTTTTTTTTTCTTTCTCATTTTGGTTAGTTAGAAATATAGGAACAAGTCCTCCAATACTTATTCTCTTTTTCTTATTAACACTTAACATATTATAATTACTGTATTCATTGAATTCGTCTCCATTAGTATGGTTATATTTAATGATATTTTTCGTACTATGATTTTTTGATGTGTCCAGATTATATTCTTCCTCTTTATTATTATTAACAAATTTTAATGGACTAACTGAATTCATAAATAAACTATCTTGATTGAATTTATCATCTTCTTTCTTCTCTATATCAAGACAACTATAATAGTAATTATTATGATGATGATGATGTGGGAAATTATTATTAAAATGATTGTTTATATTGCTATTATCTTTATTACTTATTAGAAATTCATAAAAATCGTACATTTTAAAGTTTGTATGAATATCAATAGGATTAAATGGTAAACTTATAAATTTGGTATAAATGAATTTTAAAATATTCAAAAGAAATAAAAAACCCTTATCAGTTTTGATAAATTTTAAAATTTTAATGGTAGTATTATAATAAAGTTCAAAAAAACTGTATCTCATTTTATTCAGAATTTCTAAAGGTATTTCAAGATACATTTCCCATATGAATAAAACATTTATCATAATTAAAAAGGAATTTGAATATAATGATTCAATAAATGGGATATTATCAGAAATAAAGAAAGTACTATATTGACAATCATAATAATCATTTGAATGGTTATCATTTTTATATTTATCATTAAGATGATATATATCATCTCTGTTATTATTTGAATTCTTATATGTATCTTTTTTATTTCTTAAAATATCATATATATCATCAAGACATAAATTGTTATATAATGAACATTCCTTGACCACTCCACTACAATTACTATTATTATTGTTATTATGATTATGATTATGATGATGATTATTATTATTATTATTATTATGATGATGATTATTATTATTATTATTATTATTACTATTATTATTATTATTATTATTATTACTATTATTACTATTACTATCATTATTATTATTATTATTATTATTATTTATTTTTTTATTATTAACATTTGATCTCCTTTTATTTTCATTTCTTATATTATATTGTAAGACGTGTTTATGCTCATTTAAGTTCTTTACATTCTGATTTAATATAAAACAAACATATTTATCAAATATATTATAAGCATATTCAACTAAATTCGATTCACATATCTCTTTTAAAATATAATCATAATTTAATTTCACACATATATAAGAAGATAAACTTATATTTAATAAACAACATTTTAAAAAATTAATAAGTATATTTTTACATACATAAATATTAAAATTGGATTCTAAATTTTTATTCTTTTCAAAATGATTAAATATATTATCTGATATTTGTATACATCTCTTCACACACAATACTATTGTATGACATACATTTTTAAAATCTACATTGATATTTTTCATTATCTTTGTATTTATATAAAACCTTGAATTTTCAAATATTGGCATATCATCTCTTTTCTTTTCATTCTTATGATTATAAAAATGCATATTATCATAATTATTATCATTACAAGACATATCATCATTATAGAAATTGTTATGATAAGACTGATTATAACCACTACTATTATTGTTATTATTGTTATTATTATTATTATTGTTATTATTGTTATTATTGTTATTGTTATTATTATTGTTATTATTGTTATTATTGTTATTATTGTTATTATTGTTATTATTATTATTATTGTTATTATTGTTATTATTATTATTATTGTTATTATTATTATTATTATTATTATTATTATTATTATTATTATTATTATTATTATTTTCTTTGCTTTTTTTCTTTTCTTTTTCATCCATCATTTCCTCAGATGATGATACTCCATTACAATAATTACCATAACTGTCATTGTACATATTTTCTTTTTGTTGTATTTCATTCTTTAAAAAAATATATTTTAAAGGAGAATGATATGGTTTCATAACATTTATCAATTTTTTCTCTTTATTATAATCTTTATTATTTTTTTTTAAATTTAAAAAATATTTTTTTAAAATGAAATCATCCTCATTTCCTTTATAATGTATATTTAATATATAAGAAAAGAAATTTATAAAATTCTCATGATTTTTATTTATGGTATAAATGAATTTCCTAAAAACATTTTTATCTTTTTCAGATATTACTTTAATAATATCCATGTTTGAATAAAACATATTCATTTTATTCATTTTTATAATAACACATATATAGAAGTTATCAGTAAAATTATTTTTAAGGATATCACAAGGGTCATTCTCAACAACATTATTCATATCATCATAATAATAATTATTATAATTATTATAATTATTTTCTTTATTTATGTTCTTGCAAATTATACATTCTCTTGTATAACATTCAATACATTCATCAATTGTTAATACGATATATAAACATTCCTGTATTTTTTGATAAACCTTATCTTGTGTTATAAAGGAATATTTCAATTTCTCCACACTGACATTATTCTTCTTAGAATTATTTGATTTACTTATTTCAATTTCCTCATTATATTTACTTAAATATAACTTTTTAAAATATTTATAGATATGCGTAATAATTGAAATTAACATTATATTATTATCAGTATTACATAAAATGAATACTTTTATATCATTATTAGTATTACATAATAATTTAGACAAAAGATGAAATATATAAGAAATAGATTTAAAAATTATTTCCTCAATTAAATGTTTTGAATATAATATATTTGTAATAAATGAAAGACAAAATTTTAATAACTCTTTTAAATATATAGATGATATATATGTAAAGTTATATAACTTATTATGTATATAATTATCTATATAGGTTCGATTTTCTTTCTTTAAATATAAATTCTTTTCAAAAGAAAAAAAACTAAAAAGATATTTAAATATTTTTAAAACGTAATTCACATTTTTTACATCTGAAACAAATTTCTTTTTTAAAGCATCAAAAACAATATTCCACATGATCCTTTTATTTTGTTTATTATTATTTAAAAAAATACATTCATCATATGTCGTAGAAACATTGTTAGCACACGCATGGACTGAAATTAACTTGGTATCTTTATATATATTTTTTGAATTATCATTTTTTTGAAGATCATATTTATTATTCATATCTATACTACTCGAATTTATATTATTCATATCTATACTACTCGAATTTATATTATGCATATCTATACTACTCGAATTTATATTATGCATATCTATACTACTCGAATTTATATTATGCATATCTATACTACTCGAATTTATATTATTCATATCTAAGCTATTCAAACCTACATTATTTTTTTCCATATTATGGTAATTTTTTTCATGGGTAGACAAATTAATGTAATAAATTATTTCAAAAAAATGACAATACATCAAAAAGTATTCTAAATAGAATAAACTTAAAAAAAAAAAAAATATATCAAAGTCATCAATTATTATTTTTAAAAAGTTTTTTAAAAAATTTAAGAAGATTTTGTAACTGACATCAATTGAAAATGGATGACAATTAATAAATATTTCTATGTCATTCTTATTTTTATATTTTATGAAAAAAGAATAATAATTTTCTTCCTTTTTTTTTTTTATCACATTACTTTGTATTTTATTATTATACACATCACTATTACATTTATCATTATTATATTTATCATTATTATATTTATCATTATTATTATATCCATTCTTTCTATCACACACCCACATATAATTATACAAATTACACTCCTTTATAAAATTATTCATATCTTCTTCTGCTAATATTAATTTAGATAGTTTCTTTTCTATATCTTCATTGAGACAATCTATATAATATTCTTTCGTTATTTTTGTAATAAGTCTAACTTGTTCATATATTAATATTTTATTTAACTGTAATATCAAATTCTTTATGTGTGTAGATGCATCATTTTCTTTAATTTTTTTTATTTCAAAAATAACTTTCTTTTTATCTTTTATATAGAAATATATAAGAATGTTATACATATTAATCAAAAAAGCACTTTTCTTTAATTTTAAATTATATAATAAATCTATAAGTTTAGAATAATAATAAGATATTAATATTAATTTATTACCTTCTGATAAATAAAACCAAAAATAAGTTATATATCTTAAAATAACAAACAAAAAATCTAAATATTTCATATTATTATTTAAAGATATTTTATTCAATACACATTCAAACATATAAAATAAATATTTATGTATATTTTTATCTTTAAAAGTATTTATTAAATCATTATAATTTAACTTTTCTATATAACTCTCCTTGTAAAATAATTCATAAAATTTTAAATACACCTTTTCATCAGATCCTCCATATTTATATTCTTCATCTATATTTTGTAATACATCTGACACAATTCTGTCTAACTTATCATATACGTTTAAATTAGCTCTTGGCATTTTTAAGAAAAATATATAAAACCCTATTGTTTGTTCTTTATTGATATATTCTTTTTTTTTTTTTTTTTTTTTTTTTTTTTTTACTTAATGCTTTTGATTAGATTGTGGATCATTCCTTATGGCATATTATGATAGAATGAATCCAGCAAAAAAAAAAAAAAAAAAAAAAAAAAAAAAAGACTCAGTTCTTTATATTAGGACACATTTTAAGGAAAATTAAATATAGCTTCTAGTTATTATCTATACATAATTAAATGACATAATATATAAATTATAATATATTATATTATCTTATGTTATCATTTTTTCTTTTGTCTTATTTTATAAAATAAAAAGCAGTAAACATAAAATAAACGGAAAAAAGTAAATTTTTATAGTATTGGGAGAAAAAAAAAAAAAAAAAAAAAAAAAAAAGAGTAGTCGAATTTTTAGATGAATAAACTTTCAACAAATAGATAATTACACAAATAAATATATTAAAGTATGGTATAAGAAAAGGTAGAGAAACTGAATTATACATATATATATATATATATATATATATATATTAGGTGTATAATACTTTTTATGTTTCTTCTTTTTTTCTTAATTTTTGTTTCTTCATTATATTTCCTTATCTTACATATAAGAATAAGGATTAATTTTCATATGCATAAATATAATGAGTTCATATATTTCTTATTCAAGACTATTCTTTTTTCTATTATTATTAATACATTTATATTTCTCTTCATCTTACACATAAAAAAGAAAGATGAAAATTTAAGAGAAAAAATACAAAAAAAAAAAAAAAAAAAAAAAAAAGTAATATGATATAAAAAAATAAATTAAAATAAAATAAAAAAATATAAAATGACATAAATAAATAAATAAATAAATATATATATATATATATATAATAGTCATTAAACAAGAAAGAAAAAAAAATAGAAGATGAACATGATAAACCTTTTCCACATAGTATAAAAGAGGCACCCATGACATATTTTAATGAAAAGAATTTTTTTTTTTTTTTTTTTTTAAATACATCTAAATGAATATATAGCTATAATGTAATTTTATGTATAACATAAAAAACAATTACAAATTGATATGTGAAATAATTTTAGCAAATTTATATTTTCATAAATATCTTTAATTTATATGACATCTTTAAAATAACACTCCTCTCCAAAAAAAAAAAAAAAAAAAAAATTATATACAATTTAAAACATGTATAAAAACATTCTTATATATAATTATATATATTTATTTAATAGTACCCCTCATTCTTTTATTCTTTTTTTATATTTTTAATATATAATAAAATATTTAAACATAATTAAAAATGTTTACCAAACATTAAGTCATATATATCATTAGATTTTTTAAAATGTATACTTCTATATTTAAGAAAATTGAAAAATATTTAAAAAAAAAAAAAAAAAAAAAATATATATATAAAACAAATATGTTTGTGGCCAAGTATTTTGTTTAAAAAAGTATATATCTCTTAAATATTTGATATAATATATTTAACAAGAAAATCACTGTTTTTTATATTTTATTATTTTTTTTTTTGTTATTGCTAATAGATAATTTTTTTTTTTTTCTTATATGAAAATATAAGTATTATAGAAAAAAGAAAAAAGAAAAAAGAAAAAAGAAAAAAGAAAAAAGAAAAAAGAAAAAAGAAAAAAGAAAAAAGAAAAAAGAAAAAAGAAAAAAGAAAAAAGAAAAAAGAAAAAAGAAAAAAGAAAAAAGAAAAAAGAAAAAAGAAAAAAGAAATGTTTATAAATATTAGATTTCTTTTTTTTTATTATTTTGTTTTTTTTTCTCTATTTATTTATTTGTTTTATCATTTCGTAGTTATTAAATTGATAAAATATAAAAAAGTAACTTAAATAATACATACACATATGTACATACAGAAATAAATAAATAAATATATATATATATTATATATATATTATATATATACCAAATTTTTAACAATTATGAATGAATCAAATAGGAAATCATTAAATATGGTTAAAATATATTTTATATTTTACTTACTGAATTCATTTTTTTAATATAATCAATATAATAAAAAAAAAAAAAAAAAAAAAAAAAAAGATTATATAATTTCATATTAATACATATATTTGTTTTTATCATTTAACAAAAGTTGAGTAGACCTTTTAGTGTCAAAAAATATGGAAGATACAATTTCAATAATGTTTTTATCAATTTTTTTTTTCCCTTTCTTTTTTGATAATATTTTTGCAGGGGTTAAAAGTTGAATTGCATATCTCAAAGAGCATTTTATACCTTAAGAAAAGTAGGGAAATAAAATATATTATAATAAATAAAAGAATATTTTAACTTATAAATAAATAAATAAATAAATATATATATATATATATATATTACAAAATACACACGATTTATTACATATAATACTTAATATATTTATTTATTTTTTTTTATTTTTTTTTAATTTTACCTATATCTGATAAATAATCTAAGGCTTCACTATTAATCTTTATTCTTTCAAATTTGCATCTCAATTTTAAAACCTTAAAAGTTTTATAAAAAATATGTCATCAATAGGTTAAAATGGACAAATTAAAATTTAAATGGATCCAAAAATATAACATATATATATATATATATATATTTTTATTTATACCTGTAGTATTTCCTCCTTATTATATAACATAGTCTTTACAATTATTATTCTATCTAATAAATCTACTGGAATACCATGGGCAGATATTATGTTCGTGCCTACAAATTTAAAAATTAATATATATATATATATTTATGTATATATTTATGTATTTGCTCATTTAATGATACCTTTTATATTGCATATTCCTCTGTTAGTTGCCAAAATAACGACCGGTGCTAAATTGGATTCTAAGGTTCGGTTCAAGTATGTAAAACATTCAATATCTAACATATGTACCTAAATATATAAATATAAATGAATAAATATAAATATATATACATACATATATGTATATATATATATATATATATATATATATATATATATGTTTTAAAAATGTTTTCATTTTTTCTAACCTCGTCAATAAATAATACTCCTGGTATAATTTGAGCTATTCCTTGATCCACATATTTATACACAATTTTATTAATTTCATTTCTTAATTTATCAGTAATTTCCGTTTTTTTATATTTGTTGTTTTGTAAAAAGTCCAGAATATTATCTTTAGGTTGTACATTAGATACATCGAGATCATATAGGGTAATATTTTGTATAATATTTTTTTTTTTATGTACATTTCCTTTAGGAAGGTCAACAAAAGTATCAGTTTCTATATCAAACATATCTTGATATAAACTACATTTCCCTACTCTTTTAACATTACCACTATGAGATTCAATATAGATGATATCTTTTTCTTGAATTTTTTCTTTTAATAGATTATCATATATAGAAGAATGTATTTTAATTTTCTTTTGTTCTTTTAATGTTTTTAAAGTAATATGTACATATGAAATCTTTTGTTCTTCATAGGTATTATCATAAAAAGGTTCGATTTGTATTACTTCTCCTTCAAAAACTTCTTTTATTTCTTTAATTTTCACACCTATACTCTTCCTTATATATTGAGTTAAAATTTCGGTTTTCTTTACTTCGCAAGAATATACTTGTGAAGCATTAAATATACAAAAAGGAATAGATTCATCACTTATTTCTTTACTTATAGCAATAGCGATAGCCGTTTTTCCACTTCCACTTGGACCTGCTAATAATAAACATTTACATATATTTTTCTCTTTTATTAAATTTATAAAAATACCAGCAGCTTCTCTTGCTTTCTTTTGTCCAACCATTCCTTTGCATTTATAAAAATTTTTCACCACTTCATCTTCATCATCACTTATGTTTTTATAACATATTTTATTATTTTCATAATTTTCATTGTTTTCAAATTTATATGAATTACATATATTATCAAGTTTCTCAGCATCTAAAATTGTACCATTTTTATTATCATTATTTTCTATATTATTTGTAGGTTCACTGTACATGTCCCTCCCTTTTATATTTTCCTCAAAAAGAAAATCTGTAACGTAACCATCTGCATCTAAGCCTAGCCCACTGATATGACTATGTAGGCTTATTCTCTCTTTTTCCCTACTTGACTCAATAATATTCATATTATAATAAAACACACACAAAAAAAAAAAAAAAATAATAAATAATAAATATAAATATATATATATATATATATATTATATAAGCGCAAAAACTCTATTGAGTTATTTAAATAAAAGGGTATATGTGTGTGCATAGATGTTCACATTTATTAATTTATAATTTTTATTTATATATTTATTTATATATTTTTATTTTTATTTTTTTGAAAACAAAACGTATCATTTTATATAATTCACTTTATCAATTCCTTAAAAAATTATATAGATTAATTTTTTTTTTTTTTTTTTTATTTTATATATATCATAAATATAATTAATATTTATTTATTTTTATTTTATTATTACTTATTATTTCTTATAACCATAAATTATATATGTGCATATATATATAGTCCATATATTGCAGAATATTATTAGCTATAAGATATTTAGACTATGCTGTAAAAAAAGGTTCTTATTTTAAAAAAATATTGAACACCATGTCATGTCTTGTCTTTTTTTTCCCTCCGCTGATAATATATATAATTTTAAACATAATATGTTAACATAAGAGTTAATTAAAAAAAAAAAAATAAAAAAAAAAAAAATAAAAACATTAAAATAAAAAGTTGTATATTATGAAATATATAATATTCAATTTTGCATATTATATCATTTATGTAAAAAACAAAAAAAAACAAGGTATATAAAAATAATACATAATTATAGTAATGCCCAATAAGCCTAATAATTATGTATTATTATTTCTTTCGTTTAATTTATATTATCAATGGAATAACACATTCTTATATTATTTGATTTATAACCTTTAATAAATTTTAGCACTGTATAGAAGAATATATAAATAAGATATATTGATACAAAAAAGTAATATATATATATATATATATATATATGTATATTCTTATTTTTGGTTTCTCCTTACTTTGTAAAAATATTAAATCTTTTGAAAAAAAAAGAAAACCCATTTTACACAAATTTTCAGCCAACAGAAGATAGTCGAGATCTTTCCTTAAAAAAAAAAAAAAAAAAAAAAAAAAAAAGAAATATTAATAATTATAATATAATCGCAAGCAGGTTAAATATTTTATAACAGTAAAATAATACATATATATATATATATATATATATATATATATATATATATACCTTTCATATGAATATATATGATATGTAACATATGATTTTATTAAATTCTCAAAAAATAAGTGACACATAAACGGTTCCATGTTAATAGGAAATTTATTCATACAATTTTCATAATTCATAATTTTAAAATTGTAATATAATAAATGGAAAGGTATATACTCATATTGTGTTTCATATATTTTAGAAAATATATAATTTCTAATTATACTTAATCTTAAACTAAAAAAAAGTGATAGTTCACTAAAAGTTACATATTCTTTATACCTATTAAAAAAAAAAAAAAAAAAAAAAAAAAAAAAGAATGTCGTTACGTGATCAATTTGAATAAATAAAGAAAAATTGCCAGAAATAATTTTCTTCTAATTTTTTGTAATACATACATATATATATATATATATATTTTTTTTTTTTTTTGCACCTTTTATCTGTTAAGGATAACAAGGATAGCATATAAAAAATGTCGGGGTTGTAATGATATATTTTGTAAGCTTTCATTAGAGATGAATATGATTTGAGTGGTATATTATTTATATAATAATAATAAGATAATAATAAATATGTTTGTATATTATTAAAAAACAACTTATTAAAAGATATACAATGGTTGATAATTTGAGATGCCTTTTGAGTTATATGTAATGTATTTATTAAATTTAATAAAGAAAAAAAATATAAGTCAGAAAATACATTTTCATAAGTATCAACAATATATTTATATATTTGAATAGATTTATCTATTTCTCTAAAATGTAATAATAATGTTGCATTACAAAATAAAAAATATATATACATATTATTTTTTTTTAATTCACTAGCTAACCTTTTTATAGAACTAATATTATTTAATAAATAACAAGAGTTAACAAAAAAAGTAATTACACATGGATCATATATATAATCATTTAATAACAATTTACATAAACTATAGCACATGATAAAATTCTTTTCATAAAAACTTTTTTTTATATTTATTATAATATACAATTTAGAATAAATAAAAAATTTTGGAAAATATTTGGAAAATATATTATTAACAAGATAATTGTATGTATCATATAAAGTTATTTTATTATATGATGACTTATATAATATAATCTTTTTATATATATAAATGTTAGTATTTATATTATCATGAAATAACATGGGTTTATTTGAATAATATAAATCATTGGATATTTTGTTATAAATTTCTTTTTTTTCACATATATTATATTGTAAGTTATATACACAAGTATCATTATTATTTATATTGGAATGATGAATATAATGATAACCAATATTATTATTTATGTTATTTTCATTATAATTATTATAATAATAATTATTATTAATGTTATTAATATTAATATTTATATTACTTTTATTATTATTATTAATAATATTATTAATATTAATATTTATATTACTTTTATTATTATTATTAATAATATTATTAATATTATTAATATTACTTTTATTATTATTCTCAATATTACTTTTATTATTATTCTCAATATTACTTTTATTATTATTCTCAATATTTCTTTTATTATTATTTTCAATAATTCTTTTATTATTATTTTCAATATTTCTTTTATTATTATTCTCAATATTTCTTTTATTATTATTCTCAATATTTCTTTTATTATTATTATTCTTAATATTACTTTTTTTATTATTTATATCTATACGAATACTTTCATCATATATAGGGTAATCAACTTTTTCCATTTCATAAATTATATCTTTTCCTTTTTGTTTTGTTTTCAACTTTTTATTTTTCTTCTTTTTATTTACATTTTCAATTAAGAAAAGGAAATTATCAAAAACCTTTTTATCTCTAAATTGAAAATTGACAGAATATAAAATGAAAAACAGGAAATATTTAAACCAAGAAAAATGCTTAGGATAACTAGCTAATAAGATTAGATAAATTTCTTCCTTTAAACACAATATGGAAAAAGTAAATAATTTAAGAATAATATGAGGATATAATGGAAAATTCAAAAATAGTATCATTGAATATTTAAGAGACGAATTATATAATCCTTTTAATTCATACAAACTAATAATAGCATGAACCAAATAATGAGTATTCTTATTTAAAAACATTTTTTTATATATTTTATTTACAAAACGTATACCTTTATTTAAACAATTACTATTTTTTAGTTTAAGGAGACAAACAATTTTTACAAAAGCTATATAACTAATACAATAATACATTCTCTTTGTACTTTTTTTTTTATTATAAATAAATGGATTATAATTTTGACACATATTATTTATATATATGTAAGAACTTTTTCTATTTTTTTTATTTTTTCTCTTTTCTTTTTTTTTAGGTATATAATCATTTGTATTTTTAATTGGTATATTATGTGGGTTATATAATTTCATATTCTTAAAAATAAAATTATTATTTCCATTAAAACTTTCAGTTTCGATATTTTTACGAAATAGATTTAAACTGTGCTCTTTCCCATACAATATATTATAATAATAATTCGTATAAATATTATTATTATTTAAATTTTTTTTTTTTTTTTTTTTTTTTTTTTTTTTTTTTTATTTTTATTTTATTATTATTATTATTTTTTTTTATTTTTTTATTTTTTTTTAATTTATTAATATTATTATTATTATTATTATAATTTTTTTTTTTTTTTTTTTTTTTATTTATTTCTTTATTAGTATAATTTTTTTTTTTTTTTTTTTTTTTTATTATTATTAATATTAATAATAATATTATTATTTTTTTCATTATTTATTTTATAATTATTATTTTTATTATTATTTATTTTATATTTATTATTTTTTTTATTATTATTTATTTTATTATTATTTTTATTATTATTGTTTTTAATTATTTTATCATCATTACGAATAATATTATTCTGATTGATATGAAATTTTATATTCTTATATTTTTCTTCATTACAAAATTTCTTATTATTCAAAAATTTCGTGTCGATATTATTTCGTTTCTTTTTTTTATTAAAATAATTTACTTTAAACTCATTTTTCATATGAATTGTATAAATCCATAAATGTTGATATTTTCTCAATAATTCCAAAATTTCCATATATTTTTTTTTTAAAAATAATGAATCAATTAAAAAAATTAAATATTTTAAATTCTTATTTTTGTAAAATAAATATTTACTAATATATTCCATTTTATCAGATAAGAAAAATTTCTTAGAATATAAGTAAATATTTTCTAGATACTCATAATATTTTTCATTTTCTTTAAGAATTTTATCTTTATTATGTTTAGGATCATCATTAGTTTTTATATTTTTATTATAAAAATAATTTTCATTTTGCTTTATCTGATTACCATGAATATATTTTTTAAAATGATTTAAATTCTTATTTACTTCATTACATGTATAATTTTTATAATCAATATTATTTAACTTTATTTTTTCCTCAAGCAAAATTTTTGATTGATAATTTTCACTTCGAACCCTTTTATGACAACTATTTACATCTAAGTAAGATTTGTCATTAACTTTTCTGTATACTATATTATGATTATCAATATTATTAGTTAATGGATTCATAATATTAACATTATTAATTTTGCTACTATTTATATTAGATTTTATAGAATTATTAATATTAATTTTATTTATATCTATATTAAAAAATGTATTATTAATATCAGTATTTGGTGTACCTGTTTTTCTATACATTTCTGTGTATTTCTCATTAACTTTTTCCTTTATTTTTATTATTTTGTCATTTCTAAAATATGATAAAATATTTATTGTACTTTCAGAAAAGGTTCTTTTTTTTACTTTTTGATTTTTTTTTAAGGGAATTTTTTTTTTTTCTCCAAATTTATTATTAATATTATCCTTAGGTAGAACAAAAAAATTTTCCTTATGCAATTCATGTGTATGCACTTTTCTCTCTATCACATTTTTCTCATATTCGTTTCTTTTTTTTTTTACAAGTACATTTTTAAATTGATCATATTTTATTTCATTATGTTTAAATTGATCATTTTTTTTTTGAGCATTTTTTATTTTATCATTATTAATTTCATGATTTTTTATTTGATAATTTTTTATTTCATTATTTTTTATTTGATAATTTTTTATTTGATAATTTTTTATTTCATTCTTTTTTATATGATCATTTTTTATATTATAATTTTTTTTATGATCATTTTTTATATTATCATTTTTTATATGATCATTTTTTATATGATCATTTTTTATTTCATCATTTTTTATATGATCATTTTTTATTTCATCATTTTTTATTTCATCATTTTTTATATCATCATTTTTTATATCAACTTTTTTAATATTTTTATTAACATATTTAAATAAATTATTAAATGCAATAGTTTTTTGTAAACTGTCAATAGCCAAATTTGATTTTGGTGTGTAGAAAATAATATCAGAGTTTTTCTTTTTATAGTTTCGTTCTTTAGCTTCATTTTTATTTCCATCCATTTGTTTATATATATATATATATATATATATATATATATATATATTTATTTATTTATTCTTATATTATTTATTTTTATTTTTATTTTTTTACTTTCTTTTTTATGTTCTCCCTAGATAGGGCAAAAAAATTAATTTGTAAATTATAATAATTTATTTATTAATTGTTTTTATAATTCATTTAAAAATGTTGTATATTTTTATGTGTATAATTTTATATATTGAAATACTCATATATATATATATATATATATATATATATACAAATGGAGAAAAAAAAAAAAAATATATATATATATATATATATATATATATATATATATATAATTTACTTCGAAATATAAGTCCTTAAATATTTAAATAATTACTATATGATTATATAGGATTGAATTTAAATTAATATATATATATATATAATATATATTATATTATATTCATTTTTTTTTTAAAATTATATTATGTACATGAATTAAATCATATATACATGCTTCTATATTTCAAATGAACCTTTCCAAACAATACCCTTATATTACTATATATTATATTCATATTAATTTAATCATACTATTTTTTTTCTTTTAAATTTATATTACATTATATATAGCTCTCATTATATTATAAATATATTTTTATCTTTTTAAAAAATATTTTTTCTTATTTTTTATATTTTGTAAATGTCTTTTTTTTTATATATAAAGAACAACAATTTCCGCACACATCAAAATATATAATGATAATTATCACAATTATTATGATATAATATATTTATAAAATTAAACAAGGTACTAGATGTATATAGTTGTTTTATAATAATATTCTACATATATTGAAAGGATTAATTGAAAAATAAATTATTAAAAAAGAGTATTGCTATGATATGAGATTCATCATATATAGTGTATTACATTATTAAGAAAAATATATTAAATCCTATTGAAAATTAATAATATGTTTATAAAACATTTTTATTTAAAGTATAATATATTATATTTTAATAATTTATATTGTTTTGAATAATAATATAAAGATATTGTTTAAAAAAAAAAAAAAAAAAAAAAAATTATATATAATTTAATATATATAGGTCAGATGTTATATATATATATATATTATAAATTATATACAGACTTATATAATTTTGACGTAAAAAAAAAAAAAAAATATATACATATATAATATATATATATATATATTTTATTACTAATATATAAAATAATATGTATAAACTAATATAATTTAAATAAAAAAAAGCAAAAAACAAAGGAAAAAAAAACATGTTTTTCATGTGTTTTAATAAAAAAAAAAATTCTATATATTACAAATAAGAATGGATATATAACCCAAAATAAATTAAAAAAAAATTATTATAATTAAATAATTTTTTTATACGTTAAAAAATTATATTAAAAAAAATAATAATAATTGAATGGAGAAAATATATAATATCTATAATCTCATATATTTTTTGGTCTAGTGATACATTTTAATTTTTTTTCATTTTTTTTCATTTTTATTTTTTATTTTTATTTTATATTATTTTCCTTTTTTTGTTTACAAATTATATAATAATAACATTCCGTATAATAAAAGTTAAAATAGAATGAATGAATAAATAAATATATAAATATATAAATATATATATATATATATATATATATGTGTGTGTGTGTGCGTATCTAATATATTATGATACTATTTTTGGTAATATTTGCATGGCATTTTCTTCTTTTTCTTCTTCATATGTTAAGAAAAAATATTTCAATGTAAGTTTAGTTTTAAAATGGCTTACAGATGTATAATAATCGTCTAGAATAATATTATTATTTTGATTATGATTTGATCTTTTGAATTTCTCTATATTTATTAATTTTTTCGTACAATAATTTTCTAAGTCCGCATATATTGTAGGTGTGTTCCTCTTTTTATTTTGACGAATTAAATTAAATAACTTGAAGGAGTTTTGTTCTTCGAAGAATTTCATATTATTATAATTAGGCATATCATCAAAGTTTATTTCTTTTTCATCGCTTTTTTTCTAAAAAATTTAAAATAAAAAAATATGATAAAATGAAACACACACACACATATATATATATATATATATATTTTTTTTTTTTTTTTTTTTTTTTCAATATATTACTATTTTGTTGGCATAGTGTATAAGAAGTTTGAGAACTTTCATCATCTCCAATAAGGTATATCTCTTTAAAACAACCCTATAAGTTAACAAAAAAAAAAAAAAAAAAAAAAAAAAAAAAAGAGCATATATATATATATATATATATATATATATATATATATATATATATATGATGATGATATATTATTGAGACATATATTATCTCATAAAAATAGAGAATATTGAATAAATTTATTTACACAACAATTTGCCCATACCTATATTTACAGTTACAAGCATGTTCATCATAACAGTGTATACATACAATATCGTTCGAATGTGGACATATAACGGCACCTAAAAATAAATAAATATATAAAATTAATAAAACACAAAATGTTAAATTATAAAAAAAAATAATAATAATAAAAAAAAAAAAAATAAAAATAAATATAAATAAATATAAATATAAATAAATAAATAAATATATATATATATATATATATTCATTTATTTATTCTCTGTTTTTTTACTGTTGAAGGTGGGTGAGTTGCATGCGTCACAGTCTTTGTAAAAAAATTGCAATTTACTCTTAACACGTTGAAAGAAATGGCTATTTTTATGTTTCTCGAAATTGTAATATATTTTAACTAGATCTAATGAGACAAAATTAGAATAATTAACAATTTTTTTATTTAAAAGTACATCATGCTGAAGATTTAAATCTATATATATGGATTGATTTTCACAAAAAAATCTATATTCATCTAATAAAATATACCTTAATGAATATATGATATGTTTTAATTGATTGAAGGTATATTCATGGAAATGTAATAAATTTGAGAATAATATAAAATGAATAGATATACAAGTATTTCTATAATATTTATAATTATAATAAGATTGAAGTCCAAAAAATAACCAAAACGTTGGAGCAATATTACATGCTTCATTACAATTATAACCAGAATTAAAACCACCATGAAATGTCTTTGGCCATAAAAATATAAATTCATTTTTTCTTTGAATATTTTTATATACTGGAATATTATTTTTTAAAAATACTTCTACAGGTATTTGAATTGTTAATTTATATATTCTATTTTTATTATTTTCTTTCTTTGAATTTATTTCATCTTTATCTACAATTTTATATTTTAAATATGGATCGGTATATATTAAATCTACATCATTAATATTTACATTTAAAAAGCTATATTTATTATTTTTATCTGTTTCAAAATAAATATAATCTTCTACAATATTATTTCTATTACATAAATTTAAAGAATTATTCCTATTGTTATAATTATTATAATAATCATGGTTATCATTATCATTATTATTATTACTATTACTATTAATATTAATATTTATACTATTACTTTTTATGTTCTTTTCATTTGTTGTAACATTTGCTGATTTCCTATTATTTCTATTGTGTAAGGGCATGGAAAACTTCCTCTTTCTAAAATACTTGCCTCTTCTTCGTCTACCTCCACCCATATATGAAGTACCACCTTTATTATTATTATTATTATTATTTATATTTATTTTACTATTTTCTTTTAAATATTCATATATTACATCTTCTACCTTGTCACTATAATGAGGAGGTATAACATACCATATTTTTGGTTGACCCCAATGCTGATAATTAATAGAAGCAAAATAGTTATCTTCAGTATGCCAACAAAAAGTAGAAAATAATGTTCCAATATATAACCATGGTATATTTACACCTTCAATTAAAATATCTATATTTCTTAACATAGAACCTCGTATAAATGGTAATGACTTTATATTCATGTTTTCACTGATATTACTAATAATATCATTAATTTCACAAAAATAATTATCTTTTCTTTCTAAAAAGTTATAATCCTTTTTAACATTACCATTTTTTTTGCAAACAACAATGTTATTTATATTATTGTCACACCTTTTATCAGCATGTATATTTTTATTATTATCGCATTCTTTTATATTATAATTTGTATTATTTTTATAGTGATTTATTTTATTCCCATTAGATTTTATTATATGACTTTCTATTTTATTACCACAACGATCCTCTTCATTATCCGTATCTAATATATTTATAACCTCTATAATTTCATTTGTATCTTTTTGAAGTACTTTTTCCTTACTTATAGTATAGCTAGCTTTTGTTGAATTTTCTTTTATTTTATTCGGACAGCATGCAATTTTTTTAACAGATTTTACATGTTCATCTTCATCCGAATCAATAACAATTTCGTCAATATTCTTTTGAACACAATTGTTATATCTACTATTATGTTTATTATTTTTATTAATTTTATTATTTTTATTATGTTCTTCATTTTTGTTATTTTCATTATTTTTATTTATTGTATTTTTCTTATTCTTTTTATTTCCTTCACTTTTTATTATATCATTCGATGTATATTTAGCCATGGATATATTTTTTGATTTATATTTGTTGGGGAATATACAAGTAGGTTGATTTCTTTTTACAGGTAAATCAGCACCATAAACTGATACGACATCTTCATTCTTTTTATTGTTAATAATATCCCAATATGTCTTTTCAATACTTTCTAAATCAAATTTATTATCCGATGATAAATATTTATTTTGCAGCATTTCATTATATTTATACATTTCATATAAGGTCCAATATTCATCGGGATGATCAAATTCCTTCCCATTTTTTAATTCATTAATCATTTGTTTTCTTATATTAAATTTAATATTAAGATAATAAGAATTAAATTGGGGAGAAAAAAAATTAGGAGGTATTACTTTTAAGGCTCCATATTTTAATCCCATATAATTATACTTTTCAAAAAAAAGCATGGGATTTGTCATTTCTTCCATAGTTGTATTGATTTCTGGTATTTCTTTAATCCGTTTATATATATTTTCATCATCAGAATTATAAGAACAATTATTATTACGACAATTACTAATATTATTATTATTATTATTAATATTAATATTATTATTATTAATATTATTATTATTATTATTACTATTATTATTACTATTATTATTACTATTATTATTATTATTATCATTACAATTAGAGATGTTACTCACATGTTTTCTTAAAGGTACATTTTCAAGGACCCTTTCAAAATTCTTTTCATTATTATTTTCATTTTGTATATTATTTAATTCATTATTTAATACACATTTCCCTTTATGTTCAGAAATCATAGACACACTTTTTTTACTATTCAAATTAGTGTCGTCTATACAACTTTTATATACTGATTTCTTATATTTATTATTAGAAATATCTATTAATTCATCTTCATTCGTTATATCATTTGATATATCATTTGATATGTCATTAGTTATATCATTTGTCATGTCATTTCTTAAATCGCTCATTATATCATTTATATTTTCCCTTATAGGATCATCAAATATTTCATTTGCCTGTTCACTGTCGTTGTCATTTTTTTCTTTACCATTCTTCCATTCTTCATATTCTTCTTCATCAAATATATTTTCTACATATGTACAATTGTCTTCTTCAACAATTTTATAATTTATTCCATTACTTTTTAAAAAAGACTTATTTCTTGTATCATACACTTTCTTTATTTGATATAAATCTTTTTGATTCAATAATTTCTTGTCAACGCTATTTTTACAGCCATTAGTGTTTTTACTTGTACCTATATAATTAACATCATCAGCATCATCATTACAAGATAACACAAACTCTTGATTACTTTTCCTCTTTTTTATACCATTTATTTGCTTATCCATTTTAACGTAAAACATTGATGATATAAAAAATAGGATTAAATAAAATATATGAAAAAAATAATAATAATAAAATAATATATAATAAAAAAAAATAATAATATTAAAAAATAAGATATGTATATATATATAACATTTATATATATATATATATATATATAATATATATATATATATATATATATATATACATATATATATTATATATATATAACATTTATATATATATATATATATATAAGTGAGATATATATATAAAAAAATAATTTATTAATATATATAAAAATAAAATAATTAACAAAAAATAAAAATTAAATTATATATAAAAAAAATATATAAATAAAATAAAAAAAAAAAAATAAAGTACATACATATATACATACATATATATTTATATTTATTTATTTATATATATTTATTTATATTTATATATATATATATATATATATATATTTATTTATTTATTTATTCATTTATAAATATTATATATATTTATATATATACATATAACATTAAAAAACATTGTACATCAAATATTCAAATTTGGTTAGGTGCTTATATATAAAAATGATACGCCTAAGAAAAAAAAACATATGAAATATAAAAATATAAGTTACATATTTATAAAAATAATACATCTAATAAAAAAAAAAAAAAAGAAACATAAGAAATAAAAAATATAAGTTACTTATTTATAAAAATGATACTCCTAATAAAAAAAAAAAACATATGAAATATAAAAATATAAGTTACTTATAAAAATGATACACCTAATAAAAAAAAAAAAAAAACATATGAAATATAAAAATATAAGTTACATATTTATAAAAATGATATATTTTTTTTTTAACATAATAAAAAAAAATTAAATATTCAAACAAGCATATCATATATATAATTTTGAATACACATAATATATATTAATGTGAGAGAATACATTTATATTAAAATCAAATAAAGAAAAAAAAAAAAAAAAAAAAAACAACCATTCTTATGGAGAATAAAATATATCGAAAAAAAAAAAAAAAAAAAAAGTATGAATAATATAAAATTATAAATATTAATACATGATTATTAATAAAAAAAAAAAAAAAAAAAAAAAAACAAGAACGAAAGAAAAGAATGAAAGAGAATTTTCATGCATTTAAATATTTTATATAAAAATATAAAATCATATATTGCTATCCATTTGTACTCATAAAAAAATAAATAAAAATGTAAGACTATAGGTAAAATAAAAATCTGAATTAAAAAAAAAAAGAAAAAAGAATTAAAATAAGTATATTTTATTTGCTTATTAAAATAATATTTTTCAAAAAAACAAAAACTAATATTAAAATGAATAAAAATTAAAACTTTTATTTAAAGCTCATTTTACACATGAACACATATAATTTGTATAAGAATAATTATTAAGTGCATTTATTAAATCAACTAATATTGCCAGGATATTATTT
>LT969557.1:457232-469732 GCA_900097035.1 Plasmodium blacklocki (nom. inval.)
TTGTATATAACCTTCTTTTTTATAATTTCATATATGTATAATTAATATATAAGTTACATAAATAAATAACCCATAAACAACCACATTGTTTTAAAATTCATATAATACTTATATTTTATTATATTGTATATATAAAAAATTAGTTTTTAAAAAAGCATACACGTATTATATATATATATATAAATAATACAAAGATCATATATTAATCTTTGTATTTGTTTAGAATGTATTTATATAAAGAAAAATATATATATTATTACATTTTTTATGTAAATTATATGTTTTGAAAAATAACCATATAATTCATATATAATATTATATATATATATATATATATAAATATTTAATATACCAGAATATTATAATAATATCCTATGGTTCTTATACAAAAAAAAAAAAAAAAAAAATAATAATAATAAAAATAAAAAAAGACTTGTATATATTTCACATATGATAAAATTTTAATATTATCATAACATTTTATTATATATATATACATTCATTTTTTATGATTACTAACTAATACAATATTACAACTCAAAAATAAAATAATTAATATGAAAAAAAAAAAAAAGATACATTTTATTATTATTATTATTATTATATATATAAAATATATGTATTATTTATAAGTTTATATATATTTCTTTTTTTATTATATATAATAAGATATTATATTATTAAAAGATTATTCATTGCAGTCTTTCAATAATTTAAAATATGTTGTTTAAAAATTTTTTTTGGTTCTTAAAAAAAAAAAAAAGGTTGTTCTTATTTATAATAAAAAAAAATATATACATATAAATATATACAAAAAATAAAAGTATATTTTAATATATATATAATATATTAATATAATATATATATATATATATATATATATATATATATATATATATATATATAAACATAATATATATATATATATATATATATATATATATATATATATATAATATATATATAATATTGACATATGCTATTAATTTCAACATATGGTTTTACATAATTCTAGTATATTCTTTTAAAGTTCATTTTATTTTATAATTTTTTTTTTTTTTTACTATAATTTATTATATATGTTATTATATATTATATCATATCCTCTTTTGGATTTTTTTTTTTTTTTTTTTTTTTTTTTTTTTTTTTTTGATAATGCATATATAAATATAATATAAAAAAATTGTTCAACATAATAATATATAATATGCAAAATAACCCCAAATTATTTTGCATATTATATATTTTTATATTCTATTTATAAATATATATATATATATATATATATAAATATGTATGAAATATAATTTCATTTATATAAAAATAAATTTTGAACAGTTGCAATAAATCATTTATTTGTTCAGAATAAATTTCTGTATCGGCATAATTTCATATGTAAAATATAAATTCATTTTAATGTATTTTTTTTTTTTTTAATACTTATATATTTATAAAATATTTTATTCTGGGCTTATTTTAAAACATACATAAATAATACATGTAAATATAACATATAAAATACAAATGATAGTTCTGAATTACTCTATATATATATATATAATATATTAATATCAAGAATTGTGAGAAAGAAAGAAAAAAAAAAAAAAAAAAAAAAAAAAAAAACAGTATTTCAATTTTCATATTAATATATATATTTAAATTAATATAATTTTTCTAAAAAAAAAAACATTTTATATATTTATATTTATATTTACATTTGTATTTTTTTTTTTTTTTTTCTCATTTTAAATAATACATATTTATTTAAATTAATATTTTTTATTTTTTTTTACAATATTTATTATTTTATTTTAATATTTTTTGTGTATAACTGTAACAAGAAAACCACTATATATATATTTGTACATGCTTTTATTAATTTATTATTTTTTTTTATAAGCATGAAAAAAATAAAAAATAAAAAAAAAAAACGGATTTTCAAAAATTAGATCATTCTAGGAATATTCTTTCTATTAATGAACTACTAATGATATAGGAATGAATGAATAAATAAATATAAAAAAAAAAAAAAAAAAAATTTATAATATATAATAATAAAATGAAAATATAAAAGTGAAATAATAAAATAAAAATTTTTAAATATAAAAAAAAATGTATACACTTTTAAAAAGACTTACATTATATTTATTTAATGAACACACGATATAATATATATATATATATATATATATATAAATTTTTGTGTAAAAAATTTTATATTACATGTCACTTTTGAATTATAAAAAAAAAAAAAAAAAATACTACTACTACTAATAATAATAATAGTATATATATAATAATAAGTAAAAAATAAAAAAAGAAATATGGCTTTTTTAAATAAAAAATAAAAGATTTATATAAAAATTATTATCGTTTTTAATGTTATATAAATTTTTTCACAAAGCGATTTTTTTAAATTTTCACATTCTCTTATTTTTATATTACTTCATTTTATTTCATTTTTGATGAAATACTTATAATTTTATACGATGAAAAATGAAATAATGAAATTTTTGTTTATCCATATTTTGATAAAAATTTATATAATATTATATATTAATTATATAAATAAATAAATATATATATATGTATATATTATATATATATATATATTTTTTGTTACACACTCTTTTTAAAAAATGCATGAATAAATGTAAATATTTATTTTAATATATTATTTTAAAATACGATGTATTAAAAAGATATATTTTCTACCTTGATTGATATGTATCAAAATAAATAAATATTACATATAATTATTTCTTTATTATTCTTATATATAACTTTTTTTTTTTTTTTTTTTTTTTTTTTTTTAAATAAAGTATATTTTCATATATCGTTTAATATTTTATGTTTTTTAATATACGATTCTCAATTTACCATTTTTATGTATTATAAACACACGAACACACTAAGTATATCCAATAAAATTATGATAAAAAAAATAATAAAAAACTAGAATATTTCAGTATAGAATAAATATTTATATATTCATAATTTTTATGGAAACAGAGAAAAAAAACAAGAAAAAAGGAAAAAAGAAAAAAAAAAAAAAGAAAAAAAGGAAAAAAGAAAAAAAGAAATTATACTTATAATGTATATATATATATATATATATATATATATATTATCGAATAGTAAAAAATTATAATTTATTCACTATCTTTCCAATTTGGAAACAAGGACGTTACAATATCAATATATCTTTTTTTTGCCTCTTCTTTTTCTAAGTTTTCAATGGATTTCCAAGCATTGTATTTTTTCCTATCCTCAATTTTAAACATACTTGGTTGTTCTATATTGCAATTACCGACGGTACTCTGCTTATAATATTTGTATAAGTCTAATTTTACGTCAACGGATAAATTTACCGTTTTTGGTAATTTGTTTACAAATTGAACACAGTCATTAAATGAATCTTTCATGTTGTATTGAAGCTATAAAATGAGGATAAAAAATATAATTTAATAAATATAAATCAGTAAAAATAAATCAATATAAATAAATCAATAAAAATAAATCACTAAAAATAAATCAATACAAACAAATCAATAAAAATAAATAAATAAACCAATTTATAATAAGATGTAAATTTTCTTCTTATGGAGAACTACTGAATATCAATATGTTATCAGATATGCACAAAAATGAAAAAAAAAAAAAATTACATATATGAAAATAATATATAAAATTCTAGTAGTATATGTATATATAATATGTCATATTATAATTCATAATATAATTATATATTTATATAACTTACCGCTATATTATTATTTTATATAAATCTCTTTTTTGATTATTGAAAAAAAAATAATAATTAAAAGCAAATTACAAAAAAAATAATCCTTTTATAAAATAAAATATTTCAATATATATAAATCGAGGTACTTATATGGAAAAAACTTATGAGAAGTTGAAAATAAAAAAATAATTAAAATAATAATTTAATTTAATTTTTCTTTTTTAGATATTTCATCATAGTATTTATAAATATTTTATGTATATATGTGTAATATTTTATTATATATATCTTTTTTTTTTTTTTTTTTAAATGCTATATATATTTTTTTTAATAGTTATTTAAAAATGTATAATAATTGTTATATTGAATTAATATACAAGATATTTATATTAAAATATATAATATATATTTATATTTACAATATATATTTATAATTAATTGAAATGTTTTTTTTATTATATATCCAAAAAAATTAGTATAAAAAAAAAGGAAATAATATATAATATTTTTATTTTTATTTATTTATTTTTACAATTATGATTTATGCATAATATATATTTTGTTGTAATATTTTTATAAATATATATAAAATATTGAAGGAAATATAAAAAAAAAATATATGAAAAAAAAAAAATAAATAATTGTAAATATTATAAAAAAATTATTTATTAATATATTGTTGTAAAAAATAATAATTTTATTATAATATTCTTTTGGATTCATGATATTTATGTATATTTAATATATATATATATATATATATATATGTATTATAAATATATATAATTATGTTTGATAAGAAGTTATTGAAATTTTTTTATAGTTCTTTAAAAAAGAAAAAAAAAAAATTTACCATTCATATTTTGTTATTTTAAATAAACAACAAAAAAAAAAAAAAAAAAGGAAATAACACACATGTTAATATATATATATATATATATATATGTGAAATGATTATAACACCAAAAAATTAAGCAAAAAAAAAAAAAAAAAAGAAAAATGTAAAAAAGACAAATATTTTTTGTTGACAAGTCTAAGAAAATAATGTGTCACTTTTATCATTTTCAATCCAAAAAGTAAAGATCATACATACAATAGTATATATTCTATTGCATATATAAAAAGAGATACAAAAAAAAAAAAAAAAAAAAAAAAAATGTACCTAATATTATTCAGGTTACTATTTTATTTCAACGTGTAATGTTCTTCTTTTAAGATATTTATTGTATTTATATAATTGTAATTTTTTTGGAGTATTATTTTTATTTTTTTCTGTTACATATCTTGATGGCTGCTTCCCCAATTTTCTTGCTTCAGTACATTCTAATACTACTACTTTTCTGTTCCTTTTTTTTTTTGCATATAAAAGTGCTACATTAAAAAAAAAATAAAAAATAATATAAATATAAAAATAAATGTAAATATAAAAATAAATATAAATATAAAAATAAATGTAAATATAAAAATAAATATAAATATAAAAATAAATGTAAATATAAAAATAAATGTAAATATAAAAATAAATGTAAATATAAAAATAAATGTAAATTCAAAAATGATAATTTTTATAAGGTATAATATTTAAAACAAAGAACAAAACGAAACAAGGTACACAATAATATAAAACAGATAATGTTGGGGTGGAGGAGGTGAAAATAACAACCCAAGAATTAATTTATAATGACAAAATTAATTAATAAATATTAATATATATATATATATATATATATATATATATATATATGTAATTTAATTTGCATATTTATTTATCTAGTAATATTTTTTAATAATATTTTACTTTCCACTTTTTATGTTATATTACCATTTCTTTTATTGTCTGTGTATCTATTTTGATAAATAGGATTCTTAACCATTTTCATATTCTTTGGAATTATGAACAAATCATAACATTTTATTATTATAAAAGTATATAAAAATATGTAAATGAAAAGATCACATGGTTTCATATTTCTTATTTATTTTTTAAGGAAATTAAAGATTTTATTATAAACATATATATATATATATATATATATAATATATTATTTTTATATTGACTTTTATTTTAAATAAACATTATACATATTTTTGGAAATATATAAAATGTATACTACTCCTTTTATCAATCGTAAAAAATAGTTAGGTACATAATTATCCATTTAAAGGTCTTTCCACTTTTTCCTTCTTGTTATAAATTTTAAAAAGTACCTTCAAAAAACGTAACTATAGTTATTCATTCTTAATCATTAATATATTTTAAAAATCTTATATGATCTTTCTTTTTTCTTTTCTACTTTTCTCTAATTATCTCTTATGTATGATTCTTATTTTTCTTTTTCCTCTTTTTTTTTTTGCTATAATGTAATTTTATTCATAAATATTAATATACCTTTCAGTACATCTCAACAAGGCATTTTTGTGTAATACAACATATAAAAATGAAAACACAAAAAAATAATAAAAAATTAAAAAATTAATAAAATAATAAGACTAAATATATATATATATATATATATATATATATATATATATATATAATACAAGTATAACTTGAACATATAAATTAAACCAAAAAAAATAAATATGGTACAAATAATTCAAATATTGAATTAAAAAAGAAAAGATTCAATTAAGAAAATTAAAAAATGTATACTAAAAATTATTAAGGGAAAAAGAAATAAAAAAAAAAAAAATAAAATAAAATAAATAAACTAAAATGAAATGAAATAAAATAAAATAAAATAAAATAAATATTAATGTGTAATCATATATACAATAAAATATAAATTGCCTTTACATTATAAGTACATATATGCACATATATATATATATATATATATATATATATATTTCTCCCTTTAATTTTCTTAAAATTTATCTGCTTTTCCACAATTCATTTTTTTATAGATATAAAATATATATATATATATATATATACTGTATATATATTTATTTATTCTTTTAATTTTGTAATTCGTTTTTCTCATGAGTTATATAACAAAAGCTTCCTAAATGTAATTGTGTATTGGCTCATTTTTGTTTTTATTTATCATATATATATATATATATATATATATTATACATATATATGTTATTCTTTTAAAAATAATCAATTTTTTTTTTTTTGGGGTTTTTATTTCTTATATATATATGTTTATATATTAAACATATATATGTTAATCTTTTAAAAAAAATTTTTTTTTTTTTTTGTTTTTGTTTTTATTTAAATATGAGAGTTCCATTCGTCATGAAAAAGAAGAAACTACGACTTTTTCTTCTATTAAATAAGAAGAGGTATTATATGAGTCATCGTGAAATAGTAAAATTTAAAAATAATGGTAAGGAAAATAATAAACAACATTTGAACATAGAAAAAAAAAACATTGGTCACTTAAATAGGGAAGGTTGTGTATCTGTTCATACAACAACACCTTTTGAAATATTTAAATGGTCCTACATTTTGAACACGAAAAATGAGAAAGCTATAAATGATATAATAAATCGTCAAAATCAACAAGAAAAAGTAGAAAAAAAGGGAGAAAAAAAAAAAAAAAAAAAAAACTTAACGTTATTAGATATTAATAAAATTATGAATCATTATCGCCTTATAATAAATGTAAATGAAAATGATATATTTATTGATAAAGAAATACAAAATACTTTTTATAATATAATAAATGATTTATCTTATTACTTTGACAAATGTGATACCATAAGTATGGTATTAAAAAATATAATGAAAAATGAATCTCTTTTTTTCTATTTAATATACAATAATATGAAATATATACACGCTTTACCATTTAAAATATTTTGGAAATATCAAAATGTAGAAGAATTTTATAAAAATAAATATATTAATGAATATGATAATGATGAAAATGAATATATATTTAAAAGTGTGGACCTAGGTCACATGGATTATTTATTAAAGGATGAAGATACATTAAATAATACATTTAATAACAATGAAACGAAAATAACTGATGTTGAATATTCAACTGATAATAAAAAAGAAAAGATAAAGAATGAAGAGGGAGATACATATCCCCATTTTTATGACAAAAAGACAATATGGAATTATAATAAAAATCATTTTAATGAAAAAAATGTAAAATATATTATGGATATACCTAATAAATATTACATGGCAACTATTTCATATAAACATATAAATGATAATAAAAAAAGTAATATTAGTTTAAAAACAAAACATATGAAATGTAGTAAATTCAAAACATGTGAATTATTTATGAAGGAAAAGAAATATTTTATGAGTACATTAGCATCATCTAATAATGTGTACGACAAGATGGAAAGAAAACATTTTAATGAGGAAAAAAATAATCATCAAAAGGAAGAAGAAAATCATAATAAGAAAATAAATCATAATAACAATATAATATATAATGGTTCTAATAAAAATAATAATAATACAATATGTCATGATAATAATGTTACTAACAATAATATAGACGTGGAAACAAAAGAACATGTCAATTCAGATGAGAATGAACTATGTAGTAATATAAAAATGGTAGAAGAAAATGATTTTATGTACGATATAAAAATGTTAGATAAAAAAATAATTAATCCTGATGAATCAGAAAAAAAGAATTTTCGTACAAGTAAAGTTCCTGTGTCACCTTTAAGTAGGGCATCAGTTTTTGGTAAAGTTTTTTTTGATATTGCAAAAAATAGTAGTATAGAATATATAAAAAATAAAATAATAAATAAAAATATAAATAAATACAATAATAATAATAGAATGAATGATGATATAAATCTTGATAATAATTATAGCAATATAATAATGAATGAAAAAAATGCAGAAATTTTGGCAAACGGTTTAAGCAAAATGAGAGGTGTAGTTTTAAAATTAGGTCAAATGATTAGCTTACAAGATGAATATTTATCTCCTATATTAATAAAAGCTTTAAAAATTGTTCATAATTCTGCTGATATTATGCCTAAGAATCAATTAATACAAGTATTAAAAAAAGAAATTGGATATGATTATGAAAAAAAATTTGATTATTTTAATTATGAACCATTTGCTAGTGCTTCAATAGGACAAGTACATGAAGCTATAATAAATAATAAAAAAAAAAAAAAAGTTGCTGTGAAAATACAATATCCAGGAGTATATGAATCAATAGATAGTGATATAAAAAATTTATTATTTATTAATCAATATACAAATCTTATATTAAAAAATTTATATATAGAAAATTTATGTAATGTTATCCAAAAAGAATTGAAATGTGAATGTGATTATATTAATGAAGCAAAATATTATGCTCTTTTTAAAAATATTTTTAAAAACAGTAAATATTTTTATGTACCATCAATATATCCAGAATATATTACAAAACATATATTAGTAACATCATATGTTAATGGGATTACATTAGATGAAGTTTCTCAGAAATTACCACAACCTATAAGAGATTCAATTGGTCAGCGTATACTATATTTATGCTTACATGAATTATTTGTATTCAAAGTTATGAATACTGATCCCAATTTGGGAAATTTCTTATATGATGTAGAAAAAGATAAATTATGCTTAATCGATTTTGGAGCCACACGATCTTATAAAAATGAATTTGTTGATCAATACTTAAGGTTAGTTAAAGCTTCAATAGAAGAAAATGAATCAAAAATATATCATTATTCTTTTATGCTAAATTTTTTCAATGGTCAAGAAAATCAAGAAATGAAAACATCACATATTAAATCAGTTATATTAGTTGGAGAACCATTTAAAACTGATATATATGATTTTGGACATAGAGATATAGCTAAACAAATATATAATCTCATACCTAAAATTATATATAATAGATTAGTACCACCACGATCAGAAATATATACTTTGCATAGGAAATTATCAGGTTGTTATTTAATTTGTATGAAGTTAAAAGCAAAGGTTAGAGCTGCACAAATTTTTAATTCCATATACCAAAATTATAGATTTACTATAAATGATACTTATGTAAACACAAATATTAACAAGCAATAAATACGCTATATCGCCTTAGTACAACAGTCATGTATATAAACACACACATACGTATATATATATATATAATATTATATATTTATTAAATTTTATTTTCAACATTTTATATGCCTCATTAATTAAAACATTGCATTTTTTTAAAATTCATATATTTATATCCATTTTATATAATTCGTCATTCTACATATATACATATATATATTATATTTCCTCCTTTTTTTTTTGTTACCTATATAAATATATTAACATTGGAATATTTATTTTATTTTTTTGTATACTCAATTGAAGATATATATATATATATATATATATATATTTATTTATTTATTTATTTATTTATGATATTATTAATCCAAGTATAATATTGAACCCTTTTAAAGGAATTACATAAAAAATATAAAAGACTAAAGACATCTATTGTAAAAATAATATAAGAATAGAATAATTAATAATAATGTTTTATCATTTCAAAAAAAAAAAAAAAAAGAATTACATATGTGAGATATATATACATAGGCGGATATTATAACATAAAAAGGAAATCATATCATTAATAAAAAAAAAAAAAAAAAAATTATGAAATGACATATGTGTAAATTGTGTGAAAAGGTTTTATAAATAAATGAAATAATAATATAAAAAAAAAAATAAAATAAATAAATACATATACATATATATATATATATATATATATATATATATAAACTTGTTTATTTTTTATTTTTAATTTAAAAAAATTATAAAATTTTATTTTATAATTTTATAATTTCTTTCTATAATTTTTGACGGATATATATATAAAAATAAAATATCAACTGCTACATTAAAAAATAAGGGGAATATATATATATATATATATATATATATTTATATGTATGTTATATATACAAATAATGTCGATTGAATACATAATAAAAAAAAGGAAAAAAAAAAAAAAAATTAACCATAATGATTATTTATTTTTAACGGTCCAAAATGTATATTCTATATGTGGTACTAAATACTTATGTATACACATATAAACATATATATACAAATATATATATATATATATATATATATTGTGCTTTTTATTTTAAATATTTCGATTTTTCGGATAAGTATATTGCTTGTATTGTGATATCGTCCACAATATTTTCTTCTTCGTTTAACCATCGATCCCATGATTCCCTTGCTAAATTTTCTACGGCATCTTGAACCTTCGAAAAAAAAAAAATAAAAAAAAGCATAAACATTTTTTTAACAACACTGTTTTTATACAATTATAATATAATGAAAAAATTAATAACTAAAATACATATTCTTACATTGTTATATCCAAATTCATAAATTAAATTAACTGCCTCTTCTGAAGATATAAATTCCCATACACCATCACTACAAATGAGAACCAGTATGTCTTCATCCTCATTTATATTTACTTCAATAAAATCTGGTTCGGCTATTATTCCTATCTGATGTCCAATGGTATCACCTATAGCTCTATATAAAAAAATAAAAAATAAAAATATATGAATAAATAAATAAATAAACACATATATATATATATATATTGTAGAATTCATTACCATATTACAATTTTATTGTAATTTTATATATTTTAGTTTTACCTTGACATAGCTAATCCTGGATAAAATTTATTTTTGATGAAAACACGATACGGTATATCTCCCTCTAACTTCATTACTTGTCCTCCTGAACTTAAAATTCTTCTTTTTTCAGCAGCACAATTTGGCTTATGATCTTTGGTTAATTCTACTGCTGATAATTGCTTTGATCCGTTTTTTCGTTTTCCAAGAACAGCTCTAGAATCTCCTACATAAGCTACATATAATTTCTTTTCTTTGAACAAATGAACAATAATAGTAGCTGTAGTACCACTCATAGTACTATCAAAGAATATTTTATTTTTTTTTTTTTTTCTTTTTTTCATTTTTTTTTTTGTTTGTTTCTTTTTTTTTGTAGTTAATGATTTTTCTTCTTTAATATCTGGATCATTTTCTTCTTTTGTTTTTTTATTTTCCTTATTAATATTAAATTCGTCATCAATACTACTATTACTTTCTCTTTGTGCTTCTTCCTCTTGATCATCATCTTCTTTATTATCATTGGATTCATCTTCTTCGTCATCTTCTTCATCTTCATCGTCTTCTATAGTATCATCATAATCATAACTATCATCACTATTAGTATCGCTATCAGTATAATTATTAAATCCTTGCATACTTTCTAATGCTTGATCATTTATAACAAAATTAGAATTTATATGTAACTTATTATTACTATTTTTATTTGTAAAAGAATCTAAATATGCGTTTGTAGTTCTTTCAATATTTTCATGAATATTTAGAAAGGCTTTTGTAAAAACTTCTTTTGGATTTTTTAAAAAATTTTCGTTCTTAATAATCATATATGGTAGTTCTTTTTGTACATAATTAGAAACATCATGTCCATATGGTCCATGACCATCAAAAATAGCATATAATGCTAGGTTTTCCATAGTTATAATAATAAAATCATCTTGATTAGGACTTTCTGGTTTTAATCCTTTCCTACAAACATATCCAATACCATTTTCATGCAATTTCTCTACAGATCCTTTTATTTTAACACACTTCTTTTCAAAATCTTCTTGGAAATGAGAAGCTCTTACTCCAGCTACTGAGGAACGATTTTTTAAAGTTCTTTTCTTCTTATCTAATTTTTTTCTTCTTTCTTCTTCTTCATCTT
>LT969557.1:474732-487232 GCA_900097035.1 Plasmodium blacklocki (nom. inval.)
ATATATATATATATATATAATATATATATATATATATGTCATATATATTACTTAAGAATAACTCTTTATTATATTTAATAAAAATATAATAATATATTTCCACTTTGATAAGATTTATAAAAAAAAAAAACAATAATAAAATATAAATAATTTCAGAAAATATGTAGGGAAGAAAAGAAAGTTTTTTATATTAACCCAATAAATATATATTTAATATATATTTTTTAATATATTTTTTTTTTGTTATCATCTTCCTTTCTTTGATTTTTTTTTTTTTTTTTTTTTTTTTTTTGTAAAATGAAAATACAAAAAGGGTTATTTCTCCAAAGATCTATTAAAAATGTGTTGAGAAAAATTATAAAGTTTATCAAAGGTTATGTAAAAGATATAATAAAAGAGATAAATGTAAAATCATTTAAAAAATATAAATATAATTTATTTTTTGAATTTATTGGTTCGTTCCTTTTTGTTTTTTTTATATCCATATATATGTTAAATTCAAATTCAAATGAAGAATATATAATTAAACACATCAAACAAATTAACCCATATAAAACTAATGATATTTTAATACCTGGTCATAATCATTTCGAAGGAGAAATTAATAATGTTAAATATATGAATAACTTAAATGAAGAAAGAAAAAATGGTGTAACAAGCATATTATTAGAAAAAGATGATAACGAATATAATGGTAACAAAGAAAGTAAAAGGGAAATGGAAAGGGATGATGATCAAATAAACAATAATTTACAAAATGAATTTGAAAAGGATGATGAAAAAAAAAAAAAAAAAAATTCTGATAATATAAATGAAAAAGAAGTAACCACTATGTCTGATGGGAAAATAAAAGATATCCAGGATCCTAAGAATATATCTAATAATTATGAAAATTATGATAATACAAATAAGGAATTAAAAAATGATAAAATAAATAATAAAGAGAATGACGAAAAAAATATTAAGAATGAAGATAATATAAATAATAAAGAGAATGACGAAAAAAATATTAAGAATGAAGATGATATAAATAATAAAGAGAATATGATTAAAAGTGTAGATAAAATTATTTTTAAAGAACCTGTAAATGAATATAGTAAAATAAAAATAGAAGATATTAATAATATCAATTTAAAAGATATTGATCAATATAAAGTATTAAAAAATTCGCAAAATAAAAAAAGTAGTAATCATGCAATATATTCCTTTGTAGGTTGTTTTATATATGTAATATTTATTTTGTTAGGTGCTCATATAAATCCAGCTTATACATATGCTTTATGGTTAACAGAACCAAAAAAATATGGATTTGCACTTTCAACACTTTATGTAACTTTTCAATATTTTGGTGGTATAGTTGCTAGTATTATATGTTCTCATTTATATGGTAGTATATTTATTTATACTTTATTACCAAAAAAAGAAATTATCAAAACATTTCTTTGTGAATTTATATCAACCTTTTTAATAACTTTGTTATTATTAAGTTTATATAATTATAAAAAGAAATTTATGGAAGAAAATAAAAATGATGAATCATTAAAATTTAATATAAACAAATTAAGAAATATGAGTTCTTTATACAATTTTAATACATATGAAGATTTCTATTCATATGATATGTTTAATACAAATCATAATGGAAAATATAATTCCTTTCTATATATTGATAATAAATATATTAAATATATAATGAACCATATATTTTACTTATTATTTATTTTCTTTTCTTTATTATTTTTTGTTTTTGTAACAAATACAACATTGAATCCAATGTTTTCAACATCTACATTATATACATATTTATATTATAAGATATTCAAAGCATCCAATTCTTTTAAAATATATTCTATCTTTATATCATTTTTAAGTATTACAAAAATATTTCAACTACTAATCTTTTATATTCAGTCGCTACCATTATGGATAGGGCCTTATTGTGGATCAGCATTTGCCGCAACCTTCCTTGCGCTTTTTAAAGAAAACGAAGAAGAAATTATCAACATCATTGATACAAATGTATATTCATCGTATAACAAAAAGAAAGAACAAATACCATTAATAGATAAAAATAGCGCAAAGCAAAATGCTTATCTTATAGAATACAATGATAATATACATTATAATTCATATAATTATTTACTACCTAGCGTTTTTTAAAACATATATATATATATATATATATATATATATATTTATATATTTATATGTTTATTTATAATTAACGTTTTAATACAAAAAAGAGAAAACATAAAATTACATGTAATATTATTTTATTTTATTATCTTTAATTGTTTCTATAAATATACACATATACTTATATAAATTATATGTTTGTGTTTTTTTTTTTTTTTTTTTTTTTTTTTTTTTTTTTTTGTTTACATATTGTTGTTTCAATAATTAAATTTTGTTGATATTTTAAATATATAGGTAGAGTATATAAATTTATAATTAACTTTATCTTTTTTTTTTTATTTTATCTTATTTTATATTTTTTTCATTTATATATATATATATATATATATATATATATTATTATTATTATTTTCCTTTTTTTTTTTTTTTTTTTTTTTTATTTGTGCAGAAATTTGATTAAAACAACCGTTACATTATCCTAAATAAAATAAAAAATGAAAAAATATATATGTCATTACATATAAAGTAAATTATATCTTACAAAATGAATATATTTATTAGTTTCTTTATAAAAATATTATATAATATTAATTATATTATATATGTAAAAAATATATATTTATGTATTATATTTTTATATTTCTCTATTAAAATTACTTGAGATTTTTTATCAACAATAGCATGTTCCACCATAATATTACAAATACTCTTTGCATCGAATACTGTCTTTTTTTTTTCAATGTTTACCATTCTTTCTTCCTACAATTAGGAAACATAAATGTAAAAATATATATTATTCATATTATAAAATATTAAAATAGTAGTATATATATGTATATAATATATATGCTCCTTTTTTTTTTTATTTTTTTTTTCTTTTATCTATATACCTTTTTAGATAAATTTGTTATCTCATTTATTACATAATTGATATCAACAGAACCAAAAAATCCATCTGTTCCCAGAATTATAAAATTATCGTCAGAATTTATTTTAAACTTTTTAAACGTCCCCGTGCACAATAAGCCATATTTCTTTAATCTAAAAAAGAAAAATTAATTGGTATAATTATAAAGCATATAAAATAATTTGAGATGTTTTGCGGCATTTATTTTATAATGTATTTTAATATATATATAATATATATATATATATATTACGATAAGTCCCCAAAAGATCTTGTGACATCGATTATATCGTTCACTCTTCCATTTTCAATAGTACCTCCATATTTTATTATCCTTTCCTTTTCTGTTATAACCCAAGGTTTATGAATATCTACTAACTCAATGGCTTAGGGATGATAAAAGAAAAAAACCCAATGAATAAATAAATATATATAAATATATATATATATATATATATATGTGTGTATATGTGTATATATAACACTACAGATTCATAAAAATAATACTATGTACATATTAATAACTTTTTTGTTAAAATAAAAGACTCATATTCCTTTATATAATATACCCTGATTAGAATTATTTAAATATCTACACAAATATGCACATGAATCTCCTATGTTTATTATATAAGCATAATCATCCTTTATTAAAACTATGACACATGTGGCACCGTCTGAATAACAAAGAATATACATATCATTGTATATCTGTACTATTGTATGAGTTAATAATAAAAAAGAATATGAAATTATTTTATGTCACCCATATTATCGTTAATATATATATATATATATATATATATATATATGGTAGTATTTATACAATGTTATCACCTCGACTATTTGGATATTCTTGGGCTATCCTTTCGTCAATCCTTTTACATGTATTATTAACACTCTGAATTAAGATGAAACAAAATATGTGATATATTTATTAAGTTATATGTACATTTTTTTAATAAACAAAAAAATACAAAAAGACAAAAAAGAAAGAAAGAAAATAGGAAAAAAATTCTTTATACATATAAAATATATGTTCACTATATTACTATTTTTATAAAATGATCTGGTATGGGAAGAGATGAATCATATGTATTCTGCATTTCTAAGAAACTATTTGATAACTCTTGTGCCAAATTTCTTTTTAAAAACATGGCTGTATTTTTTCCATTATGCCCATCAAATAAACAAAAACAACTATAAAATAAAATGAATTATTAATACAAATATATAATCAAGTTGTCATAAAAATATATTCTATACATATACATATTATATATGTGTATAAATAAATGGACAGAAGAAACTCAAATATTATATTACGCAAAATTGAAATTAGGATGTAAGTTTTTATTAAAACTTTTTAAATTTTCACATATCAAATATTCATCTTCATAAACTTTCTTTACTCCTTTTTCACCATATGCATCACTAACTAAAGTATAATTTTCTATTCGAAAAAAAAAAAAAAAATAAAAGGAAAAATATAAATTATAAAATAATATTATAATGACTACATAAGAAATATTTTCCAATATATTAATTTCAAATTAAGGATATATATTAAATTCATAAAAAAAAAAAAAAAAAAAATGTAATTATTATGTTATGATAAAATAAAATTTTCCGATTATTACTCATAGAAATAACATGTGTTCCATTTATTACAGGCATTTTAATTAAATACAAAAAAAAAAAAAAAAAAAAAAAAAAAAAAAAAATTTTTAAATAAAATAATATATAAATTAATATATTAAAACATTATATATAATATTAATATATCAACATCTGTCATTTTCAAAATTAAACCAAAAAAAAAAAAAAATAATAAAATATAATATGATAGAATAGAATAGAATAAATTCCGAGTATTATTAAATCTTGACGAATATTAAGAAAAATAAAAAGAAAAGAAAAAAAAAACATATGCTCACAATGAAAAAATGATGAGAAATATATATATATAATATATATATATATATATATATATATATATATATTTTTTATTATGTTGTAAAAAACAACAAACAAATAATATTTAAAAAAAGAATTATAAACTTATATGTATCTATAAATTTATATTTTTTAAGATTATTCATATTACAGACTTTTTTTTTTTTTTTAAATTAATAATTAAATAAGTAAAATGGGATCATATATGAGGAAATTTTGAAATAATCATTAATTATAACATAATATATATTTTTTTATTTAAATAAAATTTCATGACATTTAATAATATATTATACCTACATATATATTTATGTAAATGTATAAATATGTATCGTTTTATTATTTTTTTTTTTTTTTAAAGAAAAAGATTATTATTAATTATTATATTCTTATTATTACATTGTTTTTATATCCTTAATGGTAATATTTTATGATTTTTTTTTTTTTTTTTTTTTTTTTCTTTGTATAACCAATATATACGGTATAATTCTTAATAAGTACTGTTCTAGGCATATCTTGATATATTATATATTGAACCCTATATTATTATATATAAGAAACATTTGAAAATACATTTTTTTTTTTTTTTTTTTCTTATTAAAAGATGATAGAAAATATTATTCATATAAGAAAAAAAAAAAAAAAAGGTAAAATTTATTTAATATTTTTAATATAAAAATATATATTATCAAAATATCATCAATTTTGTTCTCTTCATTTTTATTTCATACTTGAAAAATTATATAGAAGAAATAAAATATATATATATATATTACATATAATAAATGGTATTTAACAAATACATCATCTTATTTCATATACATTAAAAAAAAAAAAAAAAAAAATTACATATAAATACATATACACCCTAAAAATATATAATATTTTGTGTTTTTAAAAAAAATACAAATAATTTTTTATTAGTTTATTTTATTTTCGAATTTAAAAATATATGATCCTGTTTTCTATATAATTTTCATATTATTCTTCTCATATTTAATAATATCATATTTATTGTTATTTATTTATAATAAAATATAATACTTATTTATAAAATATTTTCACATATTTGTATTATTATTATATATTTTCTTTTTTTTTTAAACAAAAAGTAGACACGATATAAATAAGTTTAATTTTTTTTTTTTTTTTATTTCTCTTAGTTACATGTAAGAAAAAAAAAAAAAAAAAAAAAAAGAGAATGAAGAATATGTATTTTTATTTTATAATAATTTTTTTTTTTTTTTTTGTGCATTTATATATAAACTTCATATTAAATTTAAAAGCTTTTGAGAAAGGTATATATGTTACCATAAAGAAAAACAGGAAAAAAAAAAAAAAAATATACACATGTAGTAATATCAAAACCGTGCACCTTATAAAATTGTCCCTTACATAATATACATAATTTTAGCGCAAAACCTATTTAATATTATAAATAAACATTATGATATTAAACTATAAGTATATATAAATATATTTATAGCTTGCAATATATTACATATATATATATATATATATATTTTTCCTTTTGTAAAATGTACATATATATTTATACAATAAACCTGTATATATTTGTTTTTTTTTTTTTTTTTTTTTCATGTGATAGATAAAAAAAGAAAAAAAAAAAAAAATAATTAATTATATGTATATATATATATATATATATATATATATATATATATTAACACATAATATAATATATAATTAAAAATAATAAGGAAAAAAATTTTGCATATGTCCTTATATATATTTATAAGATATATTTTAATTTTCGTTTCACCATATGGTCAATAAATATTATGTCCACATATGTTCATATATGAGTATAATAATATATATATAATGTTAATATATATATATATATATATAGCTAAGTTTTATTTCTTTACAACAATTATATTATATATATATATATACAGTATTAAATATATATATTATTATAATTAATGTATATATATATATTTTTTCCATTATATATAAATATATAACATATATATATGGTATAAAAAAAAATTATAAATTAAACTATATATATAATTCACACATGTTTAAAAAAAAAAAAAAATATTATTTCTTTTTATAAAATATGGACACATTTAAAATAAAAAAAAATTCTATATAAATAAATATCCATATTATGATTATGTAAATATAATACGTATATTATTTATTATTATATTTCATACATATATAGTTTATTATATATATATATATATATATATATATTAAAAGTGATAAAAAATATATCTTTATTATAAAAAAAAAAATATATATATATATATATATATATATTATACATATTAAATTAATTATTAAATAAATAAAAAATCTTTAAAGGCTTGTTATTATTATAGGCCCTTAATATAATATCATACATTTTTCATATATTTTTTAATATTGATAATTTTTTACTCATATCATAAGCCTATAACTTAAAAAGGTATAAATATTATATTTTAATATAATATTATTCTTTTTGTATACATGAAAAAAATATTCTTTCCTTTATTATTTTTTTATTATATATATATCTAATATATATATTATATATAAAGAATATATATAATTTTTTTTTTTTTTCCTTTAAATAACGCATTCTGTTTTTGTATGTATGTATATTATAATACTTTATTTTATATATTCAAAAAAAAAAAAAAAATTACAGAGATAGGATATATTTATATATATTTTTTCTACAATTTAAAAAGAATATATAAAAAATACAAATATTATAAAATATTATATAATTCATATATATATATATATATATTATATGTTAATAATATGTAATAAGATAAATAAGAAAGTATCATATGCATAAAAATATATAATGTAAAAAATATTTAAACAAAGTATTTAAAAAAATAATAAAATAAAATAAAAATAAGTATTTTTTTTATTATTATTCTATAATAATTATATATATATTATATTATATATTCATATTAATATATATATAAAAAAAAAATTTATTAAAAAATTACTTTTTTTTTTATTTTTATATATAATATATTTTAAAACATTTGATAATAGTATAATATATATATATATATATATATTTATTTAATTTATATCACTATATTTATTTATATAGATAATAATATATATAATATAATATTTATATTTTTTTCATTCAAATATATATATAAAAAAAAAAAAAAAAAAAATCACAATTTTTCCTACATTTTATAAATGATTATAATAATACATACAATATAATATATATATATATATATATATATTTATATATATAATAGTACTATAAAAATTTTATTATATATTTTTTATATGTAACATGATATAATATTAAAATTTATATATCATATTTACATACTTCATTTAATTATATATATGTATGAAAAAAATATATTATAGATCTTTATTTTGTAATCATCTTATTTCAAACTTACATATCATAGAATATTTTTTATTTTTACCTGCAGATTTTCTTTTTTCCTTTTCACATGAATAATTAAATATATTAAGCTTGTACATGAAAAAAAAAAAAAAATTATAATTATATATTATATATATATATATATAATAAACACTACGTACATATATATGTGTTAATTTGTATTTATATATGATAACATTATAAACTCTTATAGTCATACCATAAATATTGTAAAAATAATATTGAAGTAATAAATAGGGGGTATGAGTTACTTTTATAGATATGTGAATAAATATAAATGTATATAAATTAACTTTTTTTTTTTCGCTTATTTTTTATTTTTATTTATTTATTTTAAGGCACAATCCTTTTAACTTGTATGAAGAAATAAACAATTAAAAAAAATAAGATATAATTTTATGTATTATAAATAAAAGTATATATATATTATATATATATATATATATATTTACAATTATATTTTCTCCTTTTATTAAATATACTCTTTTTTCTCCATTTACATTAATTGCTGTATTATTATATAATAATATATATACATTTTTGCATAAATATATAAACCCTATATATATATATATATATATATATATATACATAATATTTTAACAAGTAGTAAAAATATATTTTTTATATATTTCATTGTTTTTATATATATACATACATATTTAAGGGAATAAAAAAAATATATTTACTTTGTATTTATTTATAAATAGTAAGTGTATAAAATATATATTTTTTATTTTCAATAATATATATTTTTAACAAAATAAGATATTTTCTTAAGTATATATTTATTATATATATATATATATATATATATATAATAAAGTATATAAAAGGAACATAAGAAAAAAAAGTAAAAAATATATATTTTATGCAATTATATTTATAAAAAAAATGTACATTTATGTATAAGCTATTTTGTTAAACCAAAATAAGTTCTTAAAAAAGAATCAAGAAAAAAAAAATATATAAAAGTATAACGAATTGCAAAGAACAGATAAATAGAGAAAAAAGAAAAAGATAATAATATAAAAGAGAAAAATAAAATAAAAAATAATATATATATATATATATATATATATATAATATATATTTATAAGCGTATATACAAAGATAAAGAAAAATACCTACATACACAAATATAAAGAAAATTTCTTATTTTGTACACATAATAAATATTCACATATATATAATATTAAATAAAAAAAATAATAAACTGGAATACTTAAAATAGAGATTTTTTTTTTTTTTTTTTATGAAGAAAGAAGAAAGAAAAAAAAAAAAAAAAACTAACATCATCTATATGTTTTTATAAATACACATATGTTTATAACTTTAATGTATATTGATTAAAAATACACAAATATTTATTTATTTTATATTACGAAATTGGAATTTTAGGACCTAGGAAGAAATTATAACATATAGAAGTGAATGTTATTTAAGATATACAAAAAAAAATTTAAGAATATATTAATTATAGCTTGTACGGAAAAGGAAAACAATATAATAAAAGAGGAGACCCCTACTAATACACCTACACACTATATGCCCACGAAAACATTTACTTGTTAATATAATTAAGTGTTTATATATATATATTTAAATTTTGCATAAGTCTAAAGCCATTCTGAAAAAATGACAAACATGAATTATAATAATACCAATATGAACAGCGGATATAATAAAAATGAAGAAGGAAGCTTATATGTAAGGAATAACTACGCATCAAATACAAATGATAATATGTCTAATACTTATAATAAGGGTAGTGTTGTTGCAGAGGATGGATCAACTAACAACTTTGTATATAACCAAATAAGAAATAATAAAAGAGAAATGAACCATATGGTAGCAAATAACAATAATGGAAGTAGAAATTATAGTGTTGAACATTTGAATCCTAATAATGAGAATGTAGGACTAAACGATACCAATAATAATAGTAGTAATAATAATAATAATAACAATAATAATAATAATAGTGCTGGTGTTGTAAGGAATGTTGATAATAATAGATCATACATGAATTATGTTGATAAAAATAATAATCCCGAAAATATGAAGAATAGTTTTGGTAATAATAAATATTATGATAATCAAGGGAATAATGAAAATAATATGATGCATGATCAAATGAAAGGAGGTTTAAATGTTGGTGGTATGAATTCTTTTAATAACAATAATGTAAATAATTTAAATAATATGCAAATGGAAAATAATAGATTAATGTTTGATAACAACAACAACAATAATAATAAAAGAAATAATAATTTTATGAACAATAATAATAATAATAATAATAATGGAAGAATGGAAAAGCCCAGATATAAACCTCCTATGTTAAGAAATCAAGGTAATTTTCACAACAATAGAAATAATTTTAATAGAATGAATTTTAATAAAGGTGGAGGAAATAATAACTTCAATAACAACAGTAATAATAATAATTCCTTTCCAAGAAATTATACTATTCCTCAAACTGCATGGGCCACTAGAGACAATAGAAGATATTACCCTGAAAAAGAAGAAGAAATATATTCAAATGTAAAAAGTGAAAAAGGTGTTAATTTTGATTTATATAATTCTATACCTGTAGAAATCAGTGGATATAATAGTGAGAATGTTGCAGCCATAGAAACATTTGATGATCCATCTTTAAATTTAAATGAATTATTATTATCAAATATTAAAAAAGTAAATTATGATAAGACAACACCTATACAAAAATATAGTTTAAATATTATTATGAATAGAAATGATTTGATAGGTGTAGCACAAACAGGAAGTGGAAAAACAGCTGGTTATTTATTACCAATAATAAATCATATGCTAATTAATGACCCACCAAAACATACATATTATGAACAAAATAATAAAACATCAAATTATTATTTCAATCGTGTATGTTTACCCATTTGTTTAATATTAGCTCCTACCAGAGAATTAGCTGTACAAATATTTTATGATGCTAAAAAGTTTTGTTTTGAAACAGGTATTAAACCAGTAGTATTATATGGAGGAAATAATATAAAAACGCAATTATCGAATTTAGATAAAGGAGCAGATATAATAGTAGCAACACCTGGAAGATTAAATGATATATTAGAAAAAGGAAAAATTAAATTATTCCTTACCACATTTTTAGTATTAGATGAAGCTGATCGTATGTTAGATATGGGGTTCTCACCACAAATAAGAAGTATTGTAAATGATTATGACATGCCAGGGAATGATAATGATGTACATACTAGTGAAAATAAAGTGGAATATAAAAAATATTGTAATGACATTATAAAGAGACAAACTATTATGTTTAGTGCAACGTTTAGAAAAGAAATACAAGTGTTAGCAAAAGAATATTTATGTAAATATACGTTTTTACTTGTAGGTAAGGTTGGTAGTACAAATGAATATATTAAACAAAATTTGGTCTTTGTAGAAGAAGAAAATAAATGTAATTATTTATTAAATCTATTAGCAGAAAATAATAATGGATTAACTATCTTATTTGTTGAAACGAAAAGAAAGGCAGATATTATTGAAAGATTTTTAAGCAATCAGAAATTAAATGCTGTATGTATACATGGAGATAAAAGTCAAGATGAAAGAGAAAGAGCCCTAAAATTATTTAAAAGAGGTATCAAAAATATTTTAGTTGCAACAGATGTTGCAGCAAGAGGTTTAGATATATCAAATATTAAACACGTTATCAATTTTGATTTACCAAGTAATATAGATGATTATATTCATAGAATTGGAAGAACTGGAAGAGCTGGAAATATTGGTATAGCAACATCATTTGTAAATGAAGACAATAAAAATATATTTAAGGATCTATTAGCAACATTAGAAGAATGTAATCAACAAATACCTCGTTGGTTTTTAAATCTAGTTATGAAACATACAGCAAGTGCAAGAGCTAATAGAAATTATAAATATAAATTTATGAAAAATAAAAATAATTTTAATAACAGATTTAATAATAATAATAATATGGATAATAGGAATTTTCATATGAACAATAATATGCACATGAATAATAATAGTAATAATAATAATAATCCATTTAATAATAAT
>LT969557.1:492232-622232 GCA_900097035.1 Plasmodium blacklocki (nom. inval.)
TATCTGTGATGCGAAACCAATTATAAGTATTGATACAATTAACTATAATATTTTTAAAGAATGTGTTGATAATAATTTAGTTGATATATTAAATGACATTAGTGCTTGTACTAATAATCCAGAAATTATAAAATTATTAAAAAAAAAAAATAAATTCTATAGTGTAGTTTTGATGCATAAAAGAGGAAATCCACATACAATGGATAAATTAACAAATTATGATAATCTAGTTTATGATATAAAAAATTACTTAGAACAAAGATTAAACTTCCTGGTACTGAATGGAATACCGCGTTATAGAATACTATTTGATATTGGATTAGGATTTGCGAAGAAACATGATCAATCTATTAAACTTTTACAAGATATACATGTATATGATGATTATCCACTTTTTATTGGATATTCAAGAAAAAGATTTATTGCTCATTGTATGAGTGATCAAAATGTTTTAATAAATACACAACAAAAATCACATGATGAACACGATGGAAATAATAATATTATAGACAAATCACATAATTGGACGTTTCAGATGAATTACATGAGGAAAGACAAGGATCAACTTTTATATCAAAAAAATATATGTGGTGTGTATATAAAAAAAAAAAAAAAAAAAAAAAATTAAAATGAGTATATAAAAGTACCGATTCTATAAATGTTATATATAATATAAACAATATATATACATATATGTGTATCTATTTCTTTTCAGGTGGATTAGCAATTGCCTCCTACAGCTATTATAAAAAGGTAGATCTAATAAGAGTTCATGATGTTTTAGAAACAAAATCGGTTTTAGATGTTTTAACAAAAATACACCAAGTTTAATTTACAAAAAGAGAGCACAAACATATGAGTAAACACATATATATATATATATATATATATATATATATATATATATATATATATTTATATATTTATATATATTTATTTACATATATTTGTTGTTCTTTTCCCTATTTTTCATGCTCATTACATTTCAAGTAATCTAATGGTTTAGTGATTTTATAAAATTATTAAAAGTGCATTATTACGAAATAAAAATACATTTTTTTATACACATGTATATAAAGAAACATATATATTTCGTCCGTAATTATTATAATAACTTACTATATATTTTTTTATTAAATATTTTTGTAATTATAATATAATATATATTTTAAAAAAAAAATTTTTTTTCTTTCCTAATTACTTTTGAATACTTAAAAATTATTATGTGTTAAAATAAAATGTACCAAAAATATATTTATGAAAAGGAAAGTGTCCCATGTATATTGAATGTATATATGAAATGAATAAATGAATATATGAATTAATACATAAATATTTATATGTATATATATATATATATATATATATTGGATAACACCCATTTTTATAATTTCTTATCCATTTTCTTCGTAATATGATCATTCCTTATTTACGTTTACATTTACATTTCCTAACTGGTTCAAATCATTTTTTACGGAATTCTTTTTTTTTTCCTTCGGTGTACATACAGCCATATTAAGAGGTAAATGACTATGTGATAAATGATAACATTCTTTAGATTCATAGACAATAATAGGAAAAGAATCATGTATATTTTCCTCATTAATATTAATAGAATATATATTATTAAGAAATGAAATAAATTTTCGAAGAGAAAGAAAACTCATTATTTTTGGTTTATTTTGCATAAAGGTATTACAATCAATTACAACTATATCATATACGTCATCACAATTAAATATATATATACCATACGGATATTTAATTTTTATTATGATATATAATTTGAAGTAATATTTTTGCATATCTTTTTTTTCATCCGTATTAAATTGTATAAAATTTGTATTCTCAATAATATTAATTAATTCATTTAAAGATTCTTTAAAATTACTGGTCTCTATATTTTTTATTTCTTTTAAAAATTTTAAATTTTCTTTTTGTATATAAAATGCTTTTTTCATGTCTTTCTTAGAATATAAACATTCCAAAAGTATGGAAAGTAGTAAATCTTTATTTCTTTCTTCATATCTGTACATTTTTAAGAAGAAGTTGAAAATACAAAATTCGGCTTCCTCATGGTTTAGTTCTATGTTAAATTCATGTGCACATTCACACCAGTCTGCCTTCAAAAAAGTGTGTGGAAAAAAAAATATAACAAATATATAATAAATAAAATAAAAAATAAAGTTACAAATGTGTAATCACAGACATAACATATACATATATATATATATATATATATATATATATATATATATATATATTTTGATTTATTTTGTTTTACGTGTGGGTTAAAATAGATCGAGTGAAGGGAAACCTCCTTAATAGTATCTACATCTTTTTTAAGAATTTTATCGAAGATATTATAATAATATTCACCATTTTTATCTTTACTATAACCATCTGAATAATTTTTTTTTAATGTTATATTTTTTCTTTTATCCTTTTTCTTTAATTCGTCAAAAAAATTTATACAACAAAATTCAAATTGATTATATATATAAGATAAAAAGTTTCCACTAAATAAGTCTTTTTCTTCTTTTTTTATTTCATCTAAATTATTTTCTTCATCTATATCAAAAAAATCGTTAAGTGGACAAGCTGAAGTTTCTGACATTTTTTTGTCGTTTTCCAAAAATTAAATTAAAAAAAAATAAATAACCTGTGTAAAAAAATGAACTTACAATATTGCATTTTTTTTTTTTTATTATATAATTATAACTACAAAAGTTAAATAAATATAAATATATACATAATATGTATCATATATTAAGTATATAATAAAATGTTATATACACTAACATCCTTTAATCAACTAATAATAAACACAACAATTTTTTCTTTTTATTTGTTCACTTTTGTTTTCCTGTATATATATATATATATATATATATACAGGTAAATATGGAAAAGTGTTATATTTCTATATAAAATTTATAGTTATACAAAAAAAAAAAAAAAAAAAAAAAAAAAAACAGTATATATCTCATATGACATACATTTAAATAACAACATTATTTTCCAAAAAAAAGAAAAATATATACCTATAAAAATCAAATTTATCCTTTTAACAACCAGTGTGCAATCATTAGAATATATACATTCATGTGCACGTATATGTAAATATAAATTTTTTATACTTTAAAAAAAAAAAAATAAAATAAAATAACAGAATAAAAATATATTAAATAAATACATATAATAAAATAAATAAATAAATATATATATATATATATGTTATTTTATTTTTTTTTTTTAAATTATAAGTATATGAAAATATATTTTACCATCATAATATTTAGACTCATTCATATGACTTTTCAAAAGATTCTACCTTAAATGTTCATTTATGTTTTTTTATATATTCTAAATTAAAAAATAAAGATGTACACATATAGCATACCCTAAGAAAACATTTTCAATATTGTAAACATGTAGAAATTCAAGTACATAATATATATATATATACTTCATATTAATATAAAATACGTTTTTGTAAGAAAAAAAAAAAAATCACATATGACAATTAACTACTGGAAGAAATAAGTAATCAAAAATTTACTTTAAAAATTATGTTGAAATACGATTAAGTATATGGACATAATTGAATTCCAACTGGTGCACCAATAAGATTGAAAATATTAGAAGATATATATTTTAATGTAATGTTTTATTTTATATTATTTTTACTGTCCTTTTATATATATTTTTCAGAAACGAAATGACCTATAATAACATTATCATATAAAAAATATAAATTACTATTCATTAACTTCCAATTATTTTAATTTTTTTTGGTATATTTTATCTTATATATAAACTGTTATATTTCAAAAATTCATTGAGAGAAAACAAATATAAAAAATAAAAAAGAAATGAAAAGAAAAGAAAAGAAAAGAAAAGAAAAAAAGAAAAAGATTGTATTTCTTAATTTTTATTTTCCTTTTGTATGTCTTCATTTAGGTAATATATATAAAAAAAGCCATTTCATATTATAACCTTTTAACACCTTAAAAAAAAAAAATATATATATATATATATATATATAATATATATGAACACCTTTTTAAAAATATTTTAAACTTTTCGTGGGTAAAGAAATATGTATGAATTATATTTCCCTTTCTTGTTGTAATAATATATATATATATATATATATATAATATATTTTCGTTTTTGGAAAAATAATAAAACTGTGTGCATATATCGAACAATTGGAACTAATAAAAAAAAAAAAAAAAAAAAAAAAAAAAACTGAAAATTATAAATTGTATTTTAAACGTATACACAGTAATCAGCCTTAAGTTTTTATAATAATTCATTATGATAATTAAAAATATTCTGTAATATTTTTTATAATATTAAGTGATAAATAATTTCAAATTGTTCGTCCTTATTTTATTTTAATATATTTTAATATTTATATGATATCATAAGTACACAAACATATATATATATATTTACATATACATATAAATTTACATATAATTTAAAAAAAAATTATTTTTAGCTTTTCATCCTAATTTTACATGAAAGGGTGATACACAATGGACATTGTAAATGTAACCTTTGAAAGTGGATGGAAGATAATAAGGGAAGAGGCTATTGAGAAAATCGAGAAATATTTAGAGAATGAACATATTGAGAAAAACAAGAACTTATTTAGTGCTACAGAATATACAAGACTGTATACAGTAGTATATAATATGTGTGCTAAGAAAAATCCGTTTTGTTATTCTAAAGAAGTTTATAGAAAGTATGGAGAGAGTTTATCCATGTATACTATAGATAAAATAAAACCATTATTAAAAAATAGTGATGAATTAAATAAAACGAAAATATTGATTGACGCTTGGTTTAAATATTCTTTTTATACGAAATGGATGAATAAATTTTTAAGATATTTAGATCGTTATTATGTAGAATATAATAGTACTTTATGTCTTAGTGCTTATACAAAAAATATTTTCAAAATAACATTATTTAATGAATTAAGAGAAGATATAAAAAATATTATTTATGAAATTTATAATAATTTAAGATTACAAGAGGAAATCGATCAGAAAGAATTATTTTGTAATATTGTAGAATTATATAAAGAATTAGATAAAGAAAGTAATGAAAAAATGTATGAACATGATATAGAAAAGAAAATTGTTGAAAATGTAAATAATTTTTATAAAAAAAAAGCAGAAGAATGGATAAATGATTGCCCTTTTGATGATTATATTATATCTATTGAAAATGCTATTGAAAAAGAATATGAAAAAAATAAGTCTTTAAATTTAAATGATGATACATGTGAAAAAGTTACTAATATTATTGTTAAAATATTAATATATGAAAAATTAAATAAACTCATAGATAATAAAAATAATATTTTTCATTTATTAAAAAATAATAACCTAAGTTCATTAAGAAGAACATATATATTATTTTCCTATTTTCCAGAAGCTCTTACAGGATTGAAAAAAATTATCGGAGAATATATCAAAATGGAGGGAAACGAATTAAAAGATAAATATGTACAACTATCCAGAAAAATGCACATGTCAAAAAGTGTAAGTAATATGAAAAATGTTGATGATAATAGTATGGAGGATAACGATAACTACATAGACATGAGCAACGAAAACAATAACAACAACGACAATAACGACAATGACAATAACAACAATGACAATAACAATAATAACAGAATCATGAAGATTGAACAGAACGATGATATTATATTATGTGATTATATTGAACAACTAATTAAATTACATAACCATTATGATAATATTTTCAAACTATCCTTTTTTAATATATCCAATAAAAATATAGACCCAAATTTCAACGAATGCTTAAAAGATTATTTTGAAAGTTTTGTAGAACATGAAGATGAATATTTTAGTACTGTTAAATTGTTAGTAATATATACTGATAATATATTAAAACGAGATCTTTATAATGAAAATAAAGTAGATGAAAAACAAGAAACACACATGAGTAAAGAAGAAAAAAATGATGAACAAACAAAATTCTTGATGAAAAAAATGTCTGAAATTGTAGAAATTTTCAATTACACTAGTAATAAAGAAACATTTTTTGAATATTATAGAGTATATTTGGCTAATAGATTAATTAATAATATTTATATTTCATTAAATATTGAAAAGAAATTTATTGAACAATTATATTATTTATGTGGTTCACAATATACATCCAAATTAGGAGGTATGATACAAGATCTAATTAATAATACAAATATGAATAATAAATTTTATGATCATATGAAAAATGTATTCAATAACAATCAAATTGTAAACAATAATAATAGTAAATATACTCATCATTTATCTAATTATCATAATGTTAAAGATTTTTTTTCCGTCAAAATATTAAATAAAGGTTACTGGCCTACATTAGAAAAAATACACATACAGTTAAACGAACCATTTAATAAATATATTCAAGTATTTGAAGAATATTATAAATCAGAAAATAAAAATAGAAAACTAGAATGGATATATGAATTAAGTGAAGTTATTCTACATTATGAATTTAATAATATTCTTTATAATTTATATTGTAATGTTGTTAATGCTCAAATATTATTATTATTCAATAAATATAAATATATTAATTATGATATTGTTAAAAATGAGTTACATATAGATCTTAAATCATTTACTGATCATATGTATACATCCTTTTATAATTTTAAACTGATTACTTCAAATGATCAAATTGTCGATTGGAGTAAATGTAATTTTTATATAAACAATAATTTCTCCTACCCAAACAAAAATGTCTATATAAAAAAAACTACCGCATTATTATCAAAAGAACATGAAAAGACTAAAGAAGACCGAACTATGGCAATTGAAGCTGCTATTGTTCGGGTAATGAAAATGCACAAGAAACTTTTCTATGACCAAATATTTGATTATGTCAAAAAATCCCTATCTAGCTTTTCTCCGACAAACCAAGTTAATATAATTAAATAAACAAAATAATAAAATAATTAATAATAAAATCATAAAATAATAACACTTTATTGTTAATCTTCCATACATTTATTATATATATATATATATATTTTTATTTATTTATACATATACTATTTAATTTTTTTCTCATGCCTCACTTTTCAGGTTATTGAAAAAAAAATCGATCTACTGGTTGAGAGGGAATATATTCAAAAGGAAGAGAATAGCCAAATTTATGTCTATATACCATGATAATATTTAAGACAAATAATTTTATATGTAAGGAAATAAAAAAATTATTAACATATGTGTATCCTTTTGTTAATTTATTTTATGTTAATTCCGTCTATATTGAGAACAAGGAAAGTATGAACAAATAAGACGCAAAGGAGTCTTTAATTTTTTAAATATTTTATTTATTTAGTTTTTTATTTTTTATTTTGTTTCCTATAACTATCGAAAAAGGTTATCCATATTTACATATTTTTTTATTTTTATGTGTTTAAAAGTATATATATATATATATATATATATATATATATATATGTGTGAATGTACAGTTTAATGCTACATAATGTACTATCAAATATGAAACATCATAGTTATATGATGATAATTTCCTTTTTGTGTTTATGGGAATACATAATATGTTTTTAACATTAACCATAAGTAAAATGAAATATATATATATATATATTATAACTATATTCTTTTTAAAAAAATATGTTTTGAAGGTAAAAACGAAAAAAAAAAAAAATGAGGAAAGATAAAATAATATGATATGCATCATATTCATTCTATCGAAAAAAATATGTATATATATATATATATATATTTATACATAATAATAATAAATTGAAACAAAAAAATATAAATATCTAAACATTTTAATATATATGAGATGTTTGTTAAAATATAAAGATATTTCTTATATATATATATATATATATATATAATACGTCAAATTTTTGCATTATTCAAATATTCAAAAATAAAAAAGAGAATACCATTTTGTAAACAGTTTCTTAATAAGTGCATATTAATACCAGTATAATATGATCTGATACCTTCACATTTAAAGATATTAAGTAGAACTTTATAAAAACCATAATTTTTCATTTGAACTTGTTGTCTCATTTTAATGGTATATAATGGATATGTAAAAATAATTGCAATATATTTGGATAAGGCTCCATATAGAAAAGGTAAGAATTTATTTAAGATATCTGATGAAAATTGTATATTTTTATTTTGTAAGATATTATTTATATATTGTGAACTAAAAAAATGGGTCAAATATTCATATGTATAAAATTGTAATGCCACATGTGGTGTTAATAATAAGGATGCTAAAAATCCTTTATAAAAAGAAAACAGCTTTTCTTTTTTATATATGCTATAAACAAAATGAAAATAATTCTTATATTTATAAACAGCACTTACATTATTTTTATTTTCTTCTCTTTTGAATATATGTAATATTTCATTTCCTGATAAAGGTCTTTTTGAATATATTATATATTTATTACGAAATTTTTTCCGAAGTGTTGATAAACATTTCTTTGTTAAATGTTTTCTTTCAAAATTAGACAATGCATAATATTTATATAATATATAATTATGTATCATTTTTTTTTGTAAAGTTTTATTTTGATATATTTGATTCGCTTTTACGTAAGAAAGATGATTATATTTATAAACTGATTTAATATGTTTGTTATATATAAAATTATTTTTATATATCTTCATGAAATTTTTATTAATATATCTTAGTTTTTTATAGTTACCATATATTTTATTTTTTGGATTTATAATAAGTAGAGATAATATATTATATATCATTTTATAATTAAATATTTTACTTCTTGGAGAAAAGCTTTTATAATGTTTACTTAATATTCTACTTTTATAATTTATAAATTTATAATTTAAATTTATTGTACATTCTATCTTGGTCTTAATAAGCCATATGGGATGAAGGAAAAGAACACTTATAATTGAACTTACACTACTGGTTAGAATATAATAATTCATATTTATATTATTATCATATTTATTACTATTATTATTTTGATTAATATTATTGTATATAATATATTTTTCGTTTCCTATATTATTTCTTTCATTCCTTATTTTATTGTTATCATTAATATTATTATTAAAATTTTGAATTAAATAATAATTTAACGTGTCATAAATAAATCGAAAGGTACCTTGAGATACTCCGGTAGTAATTAAACTTGCTAGCAGTCCACGATATATACTTTCGAATTTTTCTTTTTTCAGTATATACAATAAACTATATTTGTTATTATAATAATATGGATATGAATTTTTATAAACTCGATATATTTGTTTACGTGTCCTTATTGTATCCAGTGGATGTAATACACATAACACAACAGCAGAAGATATTATAAAATTTAACGTTCTTGTCTTTACAATTTTTGCATCATCATTTTCTTCAATATTATAATATGGCAATTTGTTCTCATCATTATTTTGACCTATCTTCAAATAATTCATTAAATTCTTTACAATATTATTACCTTCATTTTTTATGTCCATATTATATTGTTCATTTACACTTTCATTTTTTAAAAAATAATTAAATTATACATACATACATATATTTGTATAAGTATATTTTATGGAGTTCATATTACTTGCACATTTAAAGATAGATAAATAAATGAATAAATAAATAAATAAATAAATAAATATATATATATATATATATATATATATATATATATATATATATATATATATATATATATAATTCCGTGTGTAATTAATTTATTCTCAAAAAATATATAAATATCTTTAAAATAAAAAAAAAAAAACCAAAGTTAGGAAAATTCCAATATTTTATTTTATAAGCATATTAATAAAATTACTCATAAAAATGCAAATATATTAAACATTTCTTTTTATTTTAGTACATCATTTCTGATAATTCTCTTTACATGAAAAAAAAAAAAAAATAATAATAATAAAATAAAATATATTTCAAATATTATATAATTAATAAATTAAAACATTATAAAAGATATTAATACATATAAATATGTTAAGATGATAACAAATTACGAAATGAAACACAAAAAGAATAAAATTTTTGTAAAAAGAAATTTTTATATATTTCACATTATTCTTTTATTTTGATTATTATTATTCTTTTTTATATTTTTTTCTTTTCTCCCTTTCTTACGGGTTCATTGTGCACATATATATATTCAAACCAAAAATATACTTGGTATTATATTTGTGTGACTTCATATTTTTATTTATTTAATTTTTTTTGAAATATTCTTAAGATTGGGCTACAAATATATATATAGAAAATCTAAAAGAAAAAAATATATATTAATATTTATTTTTATAATATCTTGAATATCTTACAGGTTTATATATTTTAAATATAAAATTATATATATATATATATATATATATATATATATATATAAGTATATATTATATATGATGTATTATTTATTAATATAGTTAACAAGTATATGATATAATATAGTTATATTTTTAGGTATATATGTTATATCATTTTATTTAATTAAAAAGTAAAATATTATGTTTCGTATATATATGTTTATGTTATTTATTAAATATTTGTTATCTTTCTAATAATATATATATATATATATATATATATATATATATATATATATTTATTTATTTATTTAATATCCACTTTTGTTATAAAATATTTCATGTTCTTATTTTTTAATGTTATTTTTGTTTTTTATGAACATGAAACGTTAAAGGCAATTAATATTGCATGAACATTATTGATAAAAGAAAAAAAAAAAAAAAAAGAAGAAAAAAAAATAAGAAAATGCATAATTACAAATTGTTGTTTCATGCTTTTATATTTGGTATATTATCTTTTGTAAAGATATGTTATGGAACCTATGCATCTTATTCAAATAATACTTATTTAATTGGTCACGTGAATAATATTATACCTATACGAAATAAATTAGATAATTTAATTCTCCTTTCGAGTTATGATGGTGTTGTAGGATTATTAAATTATAAAACAGGTATGTAAAACTATAAATCATGCTATATATTTAAATAAATAATTAAATATATACATACATACATACATACATATATATATATAATATATTTGCATAATCTTTCTATGTGTTTAATTTTATTTTATTTTTGATTTATTAGGCAAATTGGAACTTGCGAAATATCATAGAGAATATGAAAGTGTTAAAAAACTTTATGGAGACGATAAATATGCTGCTGCATTAATTTACAAAAATAATTATGGGAGTGACCTTAGTGAAGATAATATTGCAGAAGAGGAGGATATGTATAATTATATAAATGTATATGATATTAACAATTTTTATTTGTTAAGTTCATTTGAATATAATAACAACGAAATTATTAACGACTTTTTAATAAAAGGACAGAACATATATATTCTTTTAAAAGATAAAATTGATATAGGTAATATAAATGATAATTCAGTAATATCTATTAATTTTAAAGAATTAAATTTGGATCTAATATATATAAAAATAATAAATGTGAAGGATGATAAAATAATAAACGTATTTTATGTAGATGCAAATAATAATTCCTATATTGGATCTCTCAACATTTTGACAAAAAAAATGAACAAAATTAAAAAAATAAAACAATTACATTTAACAAACAAGAGTACTAATAGTACTACTACTAATAATAATAATTATTATAATAGTAGTATGTATAATAATAATGTAGTTATTATATATGATGATGAATACCTATATTGGATTGAATTATTAAATGATGAAAATGAATATTATTTTAATTATATATCTATTAATGACAAAATGGATAAGTCAAAGGCACAAAAAGTAAATCATATTAATAAAAAATTTATTATAAATGATTATCTGGAAAATTGTCATGTTGGAAAATACATATGTATAGGCAAAGAAGATAATGTATTAATATATAATTATCATAATAAAAAAATGAATTTTATAGAAAAAAAAAATAAGAAAAATCAAGTCATTGGATACTATCTAAATAAAGAAAACGAGAAGGATATGATTATTGGTGAAGATAATAATAAAAATATATTAATTAAAAAAGTTAATAATGAAAAAAAAAATATATTATTGCAAGAATTAAAAAAAAGTAATAATATATATTATAATCCCGAATTTTTAATTGGTATATATAATAAAGAAGAAAACGTTAATTATTTTTTTAGTATATATAATGATTTAACATTAACTGTATATAAGAACAATAATGTTTATTTTACTAGAGAAGAATCCTTAATTTATATTGAACAATTATATTTTTATAGTTTCCAACATTTAAAAAAGCATAATAATACGACAGGGGTTTTGTATACTCCTCAATTTCATATAGCTAAAGAACTAGAAGGTTATATTAAAGATAAATTAAATATATTTAATAGTCCTTATGTACAAGAATTAAAAAAAAAAAAACAAGACAATTCATTATTACCATTCTTTTTCTTTCATTTATCAAAGGAAGATAAAATGAATTTATTAAGTATATGTACACTCAAAAAAGATAAAAGTGATACATTTATAATTAATAAAAAGGAATTAAATAATGAAAAAGATAAATCTAATAAGATTTCAAATGAACAACATATGAAAGACAAAACCATATATGAATTTATGAATTCTTTAGTAAAAAATTCTTTTGATAATTATGCAGCAGATTTAAGTAGTAAATATGCGGGTAGTTCTATTATACTTGTATCTACATATAATAATTTCATATATGCTATTCATTTGTATACTGGATTAATATTATATAAAATTGACACAAATGTATATTTAAGAAACGATAACTTATTTGATAATAAAACTATATATCGTTTTCCTATAATTACAAAACAAAACAATTGGTCTGAGATAGACAATGGAAAAAAGTTAATATTTCATAATTATAATATTTTTAATAATAATAAAATGAAAGGAAAAAACAATTCTTCTTCTTCTTCATCATCTTCTTCAAATATAAATAATACACATAATACAAATATTATTTTAAATGATAATAGTGTAATTGATTTGTTTAAAGGGTTTTCTAAAGATACCGTAATTACAATTTTAAAAAATAATAATCCTAATAGTAAAAAAGATTCACATATATTAATTTTTGATGTATTAAATGGAGATATTATATACGAAAAGAAAGTAGAATCCTTTTATATAAAAAATTATTTTATTCTTAAGAATACTTTTTCTTTAATAACCTTTGACGAATTATTAAATACAAAAGTAATGCATATGTTAAACAATTCACCTGCTTTAAATATTAATGATGAAGAATTTTATTTTTATCAAATTAATAAAACAGATAGTTTTATACAAGGTTATCGATTAATTATTTCTAACAACAAAGGAGCAGAAAATGTCGATTTAATAAAAACATATTCAATAAATTTAAATAATGAAAATGTAGAACTGTTTTCTAAATCAATAACAAAAAAAGATATATTTTTTCCAATCCAAATAAATAAGGACGCATCTATTTGTTATAAATATATTAATGATAATATAGTATCATATATTACTAGTTCAAAAAATAAAACAAATAAAATATATACATTATATATAATTGATGGTGTTAGTGGTAAATTATTATTCTCACGAATTTTAGATAAGTATGTAAATCCACCTTTCCATTTAATAATAAATGAAAATAAAATTATATTAAATTATTATCATAAAAATATACATAAAAATGTTTTTCATATTATTGAAATCTTATTAGATAAACCAGATCCTGGTTTCTTTAATCTAATAACATCAAAGAAACAAAAAGTAGTTAATTTATTTGATGAAGAAAATATTGTAATTAATGAAAGGAATTATATTATAGATCATGGTGTTAAATCATTTAATTTTACAGAAACAAAAAGAGGAATAACTAATAAACATTTATTACTATTATTAGATACTAATAAAATAGCATATTTACCTTTTAGTAATGATAAAAATACAAATATATATAAGAGTTTAAATACATTCATAACACATACAGATATATTATATAATTCAAGAGGATTCATATCAAACGAAAGTCTATTAGAATCAACTACTCTCATATTTTCATGGGGTAATAATTTATATTTTACTTCTTATCAACCCAACGGATCATTTGATACTATTGAAAAATTTAGCTTGTTATTATTATTGTTCTTAATTTTACTTGTATTTATTGGTACTTATATTTCATATAATAAGAGAATAAACAAGAAGTTGTATGCCAAATGGGAATAAACACAAGGATTCATGAAATTACATATGTAAAATAAAGATGCATATATATGTACCATATGTTACATATGTATATATATATATATATATATATATATATATTTTTATTTACATATTTATAAAGATACTTCCTTATAGCACTTCAACATATATATTATTTATTTATTTATTTATTTATTTATTCATTTTTATATTATACTCATTTTTTTTTTTTTTTACTTCTTATTCCTTTTTAATTTTTTGTTCATTTTATGTGCTATAAATATAAAATAACAAATAAGCATTTTAGTTAAAACTTTATTTTTTGTTTATTTAAAAAAAAAAAAAAGGTTTTTCGTTATTCTTTTATAAAAGATGTGGGGGAAAAAAAAAAAATATAATAAGGTAACCTTTATTAAGTCTCACGAACCAAAATAAAGATACAAAAGGGAAAAAAAATCATAAATTTATATATAACTTAACTTTTTAGAGAGAAGAAAATTCTTATAATTTTAAATTAAGATAATATTACAAAGAAAAAAAAATATATATTATTATATATATTACAACATAATATATTATTTGTATGTTTAAAGATGCTTTTTTTAATAAATGTAATTATCTTGAAAAGATATATATTTATAAATACTATAATTATTCCCATAGGATATAAATAAAAAAATTTTACATTAAGAAAATAATTTTTTTTTTTTTTTTTTTTATTATTTTATTCTATAATTATATAATAAATAAATATATGTAATTAAAATTATATTATATTTTTTATAAATTTTTAAAAATAGATAATATTTAGATAATTAAAATATATATAAAATTTATTTATATTTAAGAAACATATAAATCAATATAAAAAGCATTTTAATAAAAAAAACATATATAAATGAATATAATATTATATTAAATATATATTATAATATATTAATTTATAGGTTGTTTTATAAATATAATTTTATATAGAATAATTATTATTTTTATTTTTTAATAAATAAAATAAACTTTTTTTTTTTTTTTTTTTTTTTTTTCAAAGGAGAAATTATTGAAAATAAGAAATGTGCTCTTTTTTATTTATTTTTTTTTATTTTTTTTATTTTTTTTGAGATAAACGAAAAAATTAAAAATAAAGAAAAACTACATATACATATATATCTAACGCATATGTGATAAAATAATAATAAATGTGCCTTCCTATTAAAAAATATATATATAATATCATATAATAATATATATATAAATATTAATACATAAATATAATATTACATATATATATATATATATACATATATAATTATATTATAATATTTTATTTTTAATATTCATGTATCTATAAAAAAATAATAAATATACTTTTTTTTATTATCTCATTTGATATATGCATACAAAATAGGAAAAAAAAAAAAAAAATATTCATATATACATAATAATATTATATATATTATATATATATTATTATTTCATATTATAAATTATATATAAATAATTCAACAAGATAATAATATATATTTTATTTTTTTTTTTATTAAATTTTTATATAATAACAAAAAAATTCTTATTATTATAAAAAAATCTTAAAAAAAAAAAAAAAAAAAAAAAATATTTATTTGTAAAAAATATAAAAAAAAAAACAAAAAAATATCTTAATTTAAAAAAAAACAAAAAAAAAGGATTGTATTTATATATATATTATATATATTTTAAAGTTTATATATTTATTATATGATATATTTATATATTAATATATTAATTTTCTTGCATATGAAAATCAGAAAAAAAAAACCAAAAAAAGTATATAATTCAGAAAAATAGAAATTATTAATGAAAGATATATATATATATATATATATTAATGTAATTTTTTGTATAAATGTTTTTAGAAGTAAGGATATGTAAAAATAAAAGAAAAAAGAAAAAAACAATTACATGTATATATAATATAAAGCATATACGAAAATGTTTATATTTGAAAATTGAATATATTACATATTTTTATTACTCCTTATTTTTATGTATTATTTGTGTATATTTTTTTGTATTATATTATATAACCACTATTATATAAAAAAAAGTAAATTTGTTACAAAGTATTATATTTATATATATATATATATATATATATATATATATATATACATATGGGGATAATATTAATTTATTAATGCCTTCATATATTATATACATATATATATAATTCTTTTTCTTTTTTAATTTCAATTTTATAGGTAATAATATTAATTAAGAAAATAATAAAAAAAAACACAAAAAAGGAAAAAAAAAAAAAAAAAGATTGTTTTTTTTGAAAATATAAAAAATAACATAAAAAAGAAAAAGAGAAACTTAAATATTTTGTGTTAAGTTTTTTTTTTTTTTTTTTTTTTTATGAATATAATATTATACATATATTTGTCATAAGAATTTTTACTTATATATTATATTTTTGCATATACAAAAGGATATTTATAGGTATGAAAAATAAAATTTTATAAAAAATTTCATGTGTTGAAATAATATAAAATATTAAAAGTGTGCGCTATTGTGTTATTATATTATATATATATATATTTATATTTTTGTTTAGTACATTATATATTTATTTATATTATGTGTAACTATTTCAGTTAATAAAAGAATATAGTATAAAAAATTATCTATATTTATTTTTAAGTTTTATTAAATATATATACATTTAATAAATTATATCTTGTTACATTATATATATATATATATATATATATATAATATATATTTTTTTTTTTCCTATATTTTTTAGAGAATTTCAAAATTTACAGATGGATATTTATTTGCTTTTTCCTATTTATTTTTGAGAACATTTAATACTTATCACGGTTTTAGGTGTTCAATTTAAAAAGGGAAATTATATTTTAAATATTCACTTGTGATTTGGTTTCTTTTAAAATATATATATATATATATATATATATATAATAATTAACAAGTCACATGTAATAATTATTTAATTTTTTTTTTTTTTTTGTATATATAAATATATATATATAAATATATATATATATTTATTTATATTAAAAAATATATCATAAGATTCAAAAAAAAAAAAAAGGAAGCACGAAACGAAAATATAATAAACAATAAAATAATCAAGATAACAAATATATTAATAATTAAGGAAAAAGAAAAAGCACATTATATAATAAATAAAATAATAAGAAGCAGGGGCAAGAAAATATATCATATGTAAGATAAAATATATATATATATATACATATATATATATTTATATATTTAACATGCAAATGAGGAAGAAGATAAGTCCTAAAACACTTTGTAAAATTAAATGTATAAAAAAGTAATAACATAACATACATGGATGAGAGAACGAAAATAGTTGACGTGTGGGCAAATAATTTAGAAGAGGAGTTTGAAAGAATACGAGATATTGTTGAAAAACATCCTTATGTTGCAATTGATACAGAATTTCCAGGTATAGTAGCAAGGCCCACGGGAAATGTCTTAGATTATAATTATCAGACCATAAAATGTAATGTAGATTTATTAAAAGTTATTCAGTTAGGTGTAACCTTTTCCAATGGGAAAGGTGAAATGCCGAATGTTTCGACATGGCAATTTAATTTTAAGTTTGATTTAGATAGTGATATGTATGCACAAAATTCTATAGATTTTTTAAAATTAAGTGGAATCAATTTTGAAAAACATCAATCATTAGGTATAGAATTATTACACTTTGGAGAAGTTATTATGTCATCTGGTTTAGTTATGAATGAAGATGTAAAATGGATATCATTTCATGGTTGTTATGATTTTGCTTATTTATTAAAAATATTGACATGTTCAGCTTTACCTCATAATGAAGCAGCATTTTTTGAATTATTAAACGATTTTTTTCCATCATTATATGACATCAAATATTTATTATTAAATTTAAATATCAAACAGTTAAGTAGAACTTTCTCTTTGCAAAAAATTAGTGAAATCTTAAGTGTTAAAAGAATAGGAAGACAACACCAAGCAGGTTCAGATTCATTAGTTACTTGTAAAACATTTTTTAAATTGATGGAAATGTATTTTGATAACAAAATTGATGATAAAAAATATTCAGGTATTATATACGGATTAGGTTCAACAATTAAAAATTATAACCCTAAATTAGATGATCATAATAATAATAGATATCACAACCATCACAATAATTATAATAATCACAATTATATAAAAAATAGTAACAATAATAATAATAACAAAAATAATATTAATAATAATAATAATAGTAACAATAATAATAATAATAATAATAACAATAGTAACAATAATAATAATAGTAATAATAATAATAGTAGTAATAGTCATCATAGTCACAATAATAATAATATGCTTATGAATGCTCCAAATAATAATCCAATGAGTAATTATATTGATGCAAAAGAATATCATCCAACAGGTTTTAACAAAGAGGTTCCAAAATTACATAATAAAAATGATGTGATGTTTCATATGTATGCAGATAACAATCAAAATAGCTATAATACCATTTCTTCAAATATCAATAATTTACATGGTACTAATAATTATATAACAAATGCTATATATAGTAGTGATACAGTGAATAATTATGTCCTTAATAAATTTGTAAATAACTCACCACCTTCTCCATCTTCTTCCCTTTCATCACCACCACATCCACCTCATCTTCCACACTCACCACAATTATTAAATAATACAGGAAATAAAAATATGAGATTATCATTAAATACCAATACCTATATGAATAGTAAAAGTACAGATCCAATTAGTAATAACAATCACAACAATAATAATAATTTAAGTGCTTCCAGTAGAAGTTATATGGCATCATCATATCCTAATAGTGGAATTAAAAATAGCTTGGATACATTAAAAATTATGGGACCTATATATAATGATATTCCTAGAAATATGACAGGTAATTTGAATAGCGATTTAAATAATATTGCCAACGAAAATATGATGAATTTAAGTGGCCTAACAAATGGTAATAATTTGTCACCCACTTTAAGTGCAAATAATGGTATAATGAGTCCCAGTTTGTCTAATGCAAATAATGGCTTAATGAATTTAAACAACGCAAACTTAAACAATAGTATAAATAACAGTATAAATGGTTCTTTAATTTTGGGAGGAATGAATAATAATGGGCATACGAACAATAATATTAATAATAACAATAATAATAATGGTATGAATATGAATATGAATAGTATGGGTATAATGAACAGTAGTATGAGTATCAGTGGGTTAAGTGCTAATTTGAACATGAATAATTTATATGGGGATATCAGAAGTTTGGGTGGTAGCACATCGAATATAAACTTGAACAATATGAATAGTATGAATGAATTAAATCATCTAAAGAGCGGTAGTATAAGTAATATAAGTAGTTGTGATGAAAGTATGATAGGTTTAAATAAAAATATATATTCAACAAACAATGGTCCATTGATTGGAAATATGATAAATAATAATATGTATAACGGAAATATAAATTATAATAATTACAATTATAATAGCATCAATACTAATAATAGTAGTAATAGTGCATTTTTAAATAGTGTGAATTACAATACATCTTATACTCATGGAAACAATCCATCAACAGCACCCGGTGGAAATAATAATATGAATACAAATAATTATTATTCAATTCAAAATAAATATAACAATTTTGGTAAATATTCATCAAACCTTAATTATGTTAATCCATTATCACAAAATATAAGTGAAAGTAAGTCAATTACAGGTGAAGATTATTGTGATATAGATAAAAGAAGTATAGACAATTTAGGTAGTAGTAAAAATTCATTTGCAAATAATAAAAATCTTCTTGGAAAATTAAATAATAATAATAATAATATTATTAGTAGCAGTAGTACATCTCATCATATTAATTTTAAAAATACAATATCGAATAATAATTCAAACATGAACAATAATAATCTTAATATTAATAGTACTAGTGTGAATCCTATGAATAATCCAAATATGAATGACACGAACAATTTGAATGTCAAGAGAAATATGAAAAGTGAATCATTTATAAGTGACTTTTCGACAAATAAAAATGAATTAAATAATATGGGAGATCATGTTGGTATTGAGAACTTAAATATGTTAGTACAAAATATGAATATCAAAAGAGATGAAAATTATAAAGATGAAAAAATACATAACAGTAATAATAATATGAGTAAAAATTTGATGTTAAATTTGAATAATTCATCTAATTTAAATGTAAACAATTTAAATAATATGATGAATAGTAATAATGATTTGATGAAGAATAATAATACAACATATATGAAAAATATCCATATGTCTATGTCAAATATTAGTAATGGAGTTACTAATACTGTTTTAAACACTGACCTAAAAGGACCTTCGAATTTGAATCAGAATTGTATAAATGTAACGAATTCGACAACATATTTATGTGGTAATATCCTTGATAATAATAATAATAATAATATGAATAGTGGTTGTAATATTAATGATCATGGGAATAATTCAAGTAAGGGTATAAATCATGCAAATCCAACCATTATAAACAATGATAATAAAATTAATGTAGCTAGTCATAATAAAGGTAATACTTCCATAGATGGAAATTGGATTAATGGACCATTAAATAATACAAATAATAGTAATAAATATAATGAAGGAAAAGATAAAGATGCTAATGATGAAGATAATAAAGTAGGTTACAAAGTAAATGACAACAATAATAACAGTAGTAATAACAATAGGAATAATAATGGAAAAGCTGTTAGCAATAATAAAAACTCAAATAAAGGTAATAATAAGAACAGCAAGAATAAAAATAAGAATAATAATGATTCTAATAAGAAAACACCTGGTGATAATTTAAACGAACCTGATTATAAGGAAAACAATAATAATAATAATAATAATAGTAATAATAACAATAATAATAATAATAATAATAATGGTAACAATAATAATAATAATAACAATAATAATAATAATAGTAACAATAGTAATAACAATAATAGCAACAATAATAATAACAATAATAGCAACAATAATAATAACAATAATAGCAACAATAATAATTGTAACAATAATAGTAACAATAATAGCAAGAACAATAATAATAGTTACAATAATAATAATAATAATAATAATAATAATAATGATGATGGTACCATAATTAGTAATAATGATAGTACAATTGTTAGTAATAATAACAATGAAGATAATAGTAATCATAAAATTAATAATAATGAACAGGATAAAGATGATAAGAATAATAATATCAAAACTGAAGGTAATCATTCAAAATTTTCCAAGCAGCATGTGAACATGAATATAAGAAACAAAAATAATGATAAAAATAATTTTATAAGTAGTAGTAACCTTGTGAATTCTAATGTCGAAGATGTAAACAATTTTAATAATATAATCAATCAAAGAAATCATTGTAATAAGAACTACACAAATTTTATAAAAGAGGATCAACAAGAAGTAGAACAAAAAGAGTTACACGCATTAAATATATCCCAGATGTTAAATGAAGAAAATTCAAATGATATTATGGATAAAAGTTCATCATACAATAATCCATATAATAATAATGCTAATTATTACAAATCAGATAATATAAAATTGTATAGAGGATTTGAAAAAAATAGTTCTCATCAATTAATATTAAAAAACAACTTCCCCAATAATAGTAATATGACGGAAAATGAAGGAATTATTATACATGATATGAATAAAATGAATAATCCTAATAATGCTGATATATTAGTGGGTAATGAAAATATAATAGGTATTAAAAATTTGAATAATTATATGAATCCAAATGTTCATAATGCCGAAAGAAATAATGAACTAAACAACAATACCAATATGATAATAAATAAAAAAAGTATGAACAGTTGTAATAATGATATGTTACATAAACAAATTAATAATTTTAATATTATTAATATAAATAAAGTACATAATAATATATCTAATTCTTTATTTAGCAATAATATGAGTAATTATAATACATTAAGTGAAAATATTAACATAAATAATAATAATACAAATAATACAACAAATCATAATTTTATGAATAAAAAAAATAGCAAAACAAATTTAAATGTATTTAATCAAAGCTTAATAAATAACTTAAATTTAAACCTAAATAATTTTTATCTTAATAATGAAAATTCATTTAACAAAATTAATATGAATTATAGTAATATTAATAGTACCAGTTACTATTTTAATACCAATGAAAATAATATGAACAATACACAGCATTATTACAGTTCATTTATACCTGAACATTTTGCTACAGATAAAATAGTTACTAAACAAAATTGTGAGAAAAATAATAATATTAATAATAGTAGTACAATGTATAAAGAAAAAAAGGAAGAACTGAATCTAAACTTTAAGGAAAAAAATTTTGTAGACAAAAACCTACCAACAGAAAAATACCCAGGCGCCCTATTGGAAACAGCTGATAATAATTTTGGATATCCAAATTATGAGTACAAAACTAAGGATCATAAATATTTTTATGATAACTAAAAAGGAGCAAATACAAAAAAGAACAATTAAATCGAATATAACAAAAAAAAATAAAAGAAAAAGAAAAAAAAAGAACGCACAAATAATAATTTATATAAATATAAATATATATATATATATATATATATATATATATATATATATATTTATTTATTTATTAATTTAAATAAAAAAAGAAAAAAAAATTGCATATATCCCAAAAAAAAAAAAAAAATATCTATTGACAGTTATGATAGACCCACAATATTTTTATGAATTTATAACCATTTGGCATCAAATGAAGAAAATTCGTATTTGTTTTTTTTTTTTTTTTTTTTTTTTTTTTTAATAATATTCATGCAATTTTTCTAAGAAAATTTTTTTTTTTTTTTTATGTATAATGGTACATATATATATATATATATATATATGTGTATGTAAAAATATTTGTAATTGTTGTATGATATGTATATATATATATATTTTTTATTATTTTTCTATACCTTCTTTTAATCCGTCTACGTCGATATAAATGAAAATTTTAATATAATAAAATTAATGTACATATATGTATTATATATGCAATGTTGTAATAAATATTAATATAAAATGTTTATAATATTAATTATATAGGAAGAAAAATATTTACATTATTTTTTTTTTGCATATATTTGGCCATATATTAAAAAAAAATATATAAATATTTATATATATAGGTTTATTTATATATAAAAATATGTATTTTTTTTTTTTTTTAAATAACATTGGAAATTTTAAGATATATAATATATACACATTATATGCATATATTTATATATATAAATTTATTTATGTCTTTTATTAATTTACATTTAATATACAGGATTAAAATTATAATTTTTTTTTTTTTTAAAGAAATGTATAACTAATCTATAAATAAAATATTATATATATATATATATATATATATATATAAATTACTTTATATTCCAAACAAAGAATATGTATATATAATATATATGTGATAATTTTTTATATTATTTCTTTTTGATTTTCTTAATTCTGTCATTTGTGGAAAGAAATAAGTGTATTTATTTCGTTTCTTCATTTTCTATATATGATTTACATATATTTTTTTACCTTATATATTTAACTATATGAACATGAAAATTATATTATAATATATATTTATATGCAAAATAAAATTATTTTATATATATTTAGGACATATTCTTTAAATTTTTTTTTTTTTTTTTTTTTTTTATGTTTACATCGTTTTTACAATATAATACGTACATATATATAAATATATTTAATAAATACATATATATGTGTATTGTATATATTATTATAAGTACGTAAATTAAAAATAAATATAATTTTTTCAATTATTAATAACTAATAAAAAAAAAAAAATCATAAAACTATTTAACTAATCGTTTATATATATATCCAAAAAAAAAGAAAAAAAATTATATTTTATATATAAACAAATATAATACAATAATAAAATTAATTAAAGGATTACAAAGTGTATAAAAAAAAAAAGAACTACTTTTTTTTTACACATTGGAAAATTATAATGAAAAAAATAGAGAAATAAAGATATTCACATGTAAAAAGGATTTTGTTTTTATATTGTTTTTTTATACATTTTCATGACAAGAGAGAAACAAATAATTCCTTTTGTTTCATTCCTTTTTTGTCATGTATAAAATTTTATTAAGGCGATTAATTTACTTTTAATAACTTAAAAAAGAAAAAAAATAAGCAATAATGAAATGATAAAAAAGAAAAAAAATAAGCAATAATGAAATAATAAAAAAGAAAAAAAAAAAAAAAAAAAAAAACAGAAAAACAGAAAAATGTTTTTTAAAATGAAGTAAAAAAAAAAAATATAATAATTTTTTTTTTTTTTTTTTTTTGCAAATTTTTTTTCTCTAATATAATATATAAAAAATATATTATATATATTAAATTTATTTTATTGGAACATATATATAAACATGTATATACTTATATATATATATATATATATATATATATATATTATACATATTATATTTATATATATATAAATTATTTCCCTTTTTTTTTTCTTTTCTTATTTTTCCTTTTGGTATAATTATATACAATTAGAAGAATTAAATATATAAATATATATATATTTTATCCTTAAATTAATGAAACAAAATTTTTGTTAAATTCATATTTATGTATTATTAAATATAAATATATTATATATATATAATAAAATTATATATATAAAAATATATTTTATTTTATTATATTATATATTTTTTTTTTTTTTTTTCTTCGGAAATAAATGAAAAAAGTAAATATATATTTACTATATATAATTATAACATATATTTATAAATATTAATTTAACCTCTTAATATAAGTACACAAAATATTGTAAAAAAGTAATTATTATATATGTATATATATTTTTTTTTGGTAATATTTTTAAGTTAACAAATTTAGTATATATTATCTAACTTGAAATATTTTTAAATATTATATGAATATATGAATAGAAAAGAGAAATATATATATATATATATATGTATATATATATATATATAATATATATATATACTTAAAATAAATCATTTTTAAAAATACCTGATCGAATTTGATATTTTTGTATTACATGTTAAATAAAAATACGATGTACTTTTTTATTATTTTAAAAAAAATAATAAAATAAAAAAGAAATACATACACTTATTGGTGGTACAATATATAAATATATGTATGTACGTATGTATGTATCTATGTATGTGTGAATTTCTTAGTATATATTTTAGATTATATCTAAATTAATATACAATTGTTAATGTAATATTTTCTAAACTATAAAATTTTTCAGCATGAATGAAAATGATAAATTAAAAAATATATTAGATCAAAAAGAAGAAACACTAATAGATACAAAAGAGGAAGACAATCTTATAGAAAATAATATAAAGGAATATGAAAATATATCAAAAAAGAATTTTGAAATTCTTAAATTTTTAAACAAAGATGAACTGATTTTATTAATTGATAAACTAAATAAAGAAGGAAACTTAAGTGCTATCATAGACCAAGAGATAAAACAGGATACATTGAATATTCTTAAAAATGTAAAATGAGGGGGAAAAAAAAAAATATATATATATATTTTTTATAATGGTGTATAGAAAAAAAATGTGATGTATCTTATTAAAATAAAATATACATATTTATGTTTTTCTTATTTTTTTTTAGTTTGAAAATGAACAATATGATACGATGGAGCTAGAAGATAAGGATCAGAAGGTTGAAAATGAGGAGGAAGAAGAGGAAGAATGTTACTATATGAATATATGCAAATATATCCCTTTAAGGCTCACCTATGAAGAAAGGTTATATTTACGATTATTAGAAAGTACATTAGAAGTAAGTGAGTATACTGATAAAATAGATATATTGCATAGTGGAAATAAAAATAAGAAGATAATAAAAGAGATAAAAACATTATGTTCAATTTTATCTGGTTTAGTAATAGCAAACAATTATGAAAATGGACAAAAACTAATACGTGATAGAGATTTTATAAAGAATAGTCATTTTTTTAGTTTTGTTTTTGAAATAGGTAGGAGGTATAAAATATTAAACCCTGATAGGATGAGGAGTAGTTATGGAAAACTAATGTATTTCTTAATGGACACAAGAAAAGAAGAGATCTATGACTTACTATCTTTTGATTGTGTAAATCCTATAAAAACTGTATATGGTTTATTAAAAGAAAGAAAAAATGGTTTTGATCTTTTAAAAGATAGTGTAATAAAAATGGCAACAATGCAAATAGATGGAAAAGGAAATCGAAATGAAATACAAAAACAAATAAAACAAAAAGAAGATGCCATTAAATATTTAGCTAGAAAATATTCGAATGATAAAAATAACAAAAAAAATTTATTTCGTATTAATATACCCATTTTTAATTCACAAACAAATACTGAAGAAGATACAAATAATTCAGAGGAATTACCTTCTTTAAGTTCAGAAGAAATTGAAAGATGTTTATATAGTTTATGTGATTATAATACTCATATAAAAATGTTTTGTCAACCATGTGAAATTATGATACAATATTTAAAATCATTCTATGATCCAAATGAAAGAAATTCTCCTTATTCTCTTTCTATAGAAACAGGAAAACAAGGAAGTCGATTAACACATTCACATAGTAGACAATATATGTATGTTTTGCAAACATTATACTTATGGAGAGAAATAGGAGAACATATGTTCTTTTTATGGACCTGTGCAGAAAATGATATGCTAGATTTAAAAAATCCATATCGATTAATTGACACAGGACAAGGATTAAATCGTATGCAAAGTGGACATACGGTCCTTGGTGTTATGAGAAAAATTCTTCATAACGTTCAAAAGAAAGTAGGTGGTTGGGTTGGATCGAGTATGATTCATATGGGGGACACAAATATTCCTAACACTTTTATGTTCATTGATAAATATACTCAGGTGATTATATAATATTAAATAATATATACATACATATATATTTATATATATATATATATATATATATATATATATATATATATGTATATGTGATTACTATTTTTTTGTCTGTATGATTAATTGATAGCGTTAATATATAACCTTTAAAAAAAAAATTTTGAAAAAATATAAAAACAAGATGATAAAATTAACTATTTTTTTAATTTTCATACATATTATAGGTACCACGAATACTCAATCCAATCGTTTTATGTTTGCAAGAAATTGATGAGTTATACGAATCTACACCTGCAATGAAAAATTATATTAACACTGAATTTAATGGGGCACATAATTTAAAGTAATTAAAAAATAAACAAGCTAATAAAAAAATATAGATAAATAAAATGTTAACATTGTGAAATATATGAGTTGAAATTTTATTATATATATGTATTCATATATACATGTATGTGTTTCTTTATTTTTAATTTTTTTTTTTAGGATGATGATAACATGTGATTTTTTTCGTCACGGATTTGATGGTAGTGGAGGTGATAATTTTAATGAGGCAGGAAGTTGCATAGATGGTAGACTAACATCAGCTTGGAATTGGTGTTCAAAAATTGAGAAGAAAAAATACTTTCCCATATTTTTATTAACTGGTTTTGTGGGATTTGATGGTACATTTTAGGGGGAATATTATATTATGTATAAAAGGGGAAAAAAAAAAAAAAAAAAAACATAAATTTTTAATTTTTATACTTTTTATTTTTAAGTATTTTTTATTAATAAGTGTTGTTATTTTTGTAACTTATATGATTTTAAATATTATTAAAATATACTATAATTTTTTTCATATTTAGATTTGTATTTATTTTTATGATTTTGTATAAATAAAATATATGTATGAAGAAGTTATATAATATATTATACATATTATATATATATATATATATATTATAATATATTTATTTATTTATTACATCTATATATTTTATGTTATATTTAATATATTTATCAAATTGTTCTTGACATTAAAAAATACTTCTATATATTATATATATATAAAATATTTATATTGAATAATTTTTCTTCTTATTCATTTTATTTTTTTTTCATTTTTTTAAAAACTGTAATCTCTTGTTAATAATCTTTTTAAAAAAATAATTTATATAATTATATATTATATATATAATATATATGATAACAACTGTTTTTGAATAATTATTATATAAAAATTTACAGGAATTAGAAAAAAAGAATAATATACTTTTAAAAATATGTGTTTTTCTTTCATTTTATCACTTTAATATTCAGCTAATATATTTAATTTTATTTTATCATTATTATTTTTTTCTATTTTAAGATACAAATTTTATTTTGTTTTAAAATAAATATTTATATTTGCATTGTATATATAGATTATATTTGTTTTATAGAAAATAAATATTGTTATTTGAAATATTCTTTGTTTTTATAATTTATATAATATGTATAAATATGAATAAATAAATAAATAAATATATATATATATATATATATATATATATATATATTTATTTATTTCAATAACCTTTTTCTTCTTCCTTTTGTTTGATATATTTTAAGGCAAAAAATAATATTAGTTTTTTCTAAAGTTAAATAAATATTATATATCTTAAATGTCTGTATAATTATTTGCCTAAATATTTTATTATACATAAATATATATATATATATATATATAATATATCATATTTTGTGAGGCACCTTGTTTCTAATTCTCACAAATGATACAAAATGATTGTAGAAAAGGAGGAACTGAATGATTTAAACAGAACGGTAGAAATTATAATTAATAATTATGATAATGGCCTAATTAATAAAAGGAAAGAAGATTTTTCAAATGACGATTATGCTTATAGTTTATGTGAAGATAATTATAAAAGTAGAAAAACAAGAAATGTTGTTATAAATATGTTAGATAAGAATATTAATATTATATATTATAATGATGAGTATAAAAAAATCATATTTATTAATTTCTTAAGATTATGTCAATTAAATAATTTGAATGTAAAGAAATATCATGATTTATTTATAAAATATGATGCTTTTAATATCATAGCAAATTCTGAAAAAAATGTAGGTTTTTTTTTGAAGCCTGTTATTAAAAATGATAAATTATTGTGGGATATAAACATTGATGATTTCCACATACATAATTTGCAGGGTGTTACGTATAACAGTACCGAAAATATTCTATACGAATCAAATAATATTAAAAATGATAATAGATATAATCTTCCTTATGATAAAAATAATATCATGGTAACCAATCAAAAAAATAATGATAAAAATGATGGTAATTATTATTATATTTTACAAACTGATATTAAAGTAAAATTAAAAGAACTTTTAGAAAATTCATCTAATGCTGAATCATCACTTTATTCTGATGAAGAAAGTGAATATTCTTTATCATCATGTTCAGAAAAGGAGGATAACATCTCTAAACACGTTGAAGAAAAATTATCGTCTATTAATAATAACATAAAACATAAGAATAATAATATTATAGAAAAACCTTATCAAAATGACTTATTATCAAAATGTCCCTATTATATAAGTAATAAATATATAACAAGTGAATCAATAAATTATGAAAAATATTCAATTGATGATGAGGGAAAAAAAAATAAAACAAATAATCAAGCACATAACCATTGTCCAGTATTAAATAAAAAAACAACAATAAACAATATACCTAATAAATTAGAACAAAATTTTGATCATTTCTCAAATTTAAATAATATTAATATAAACCAATTAGTAGATGTGATAATAAATCAAGATAACGAACATAAATCATGTGGTGACATTAATAAAAATTATATGGGAAATAAAATTGAAGAATCCATTCTAATAGAAAAATTTGTACAATCATCTCAAAGTGATTATGAAGAAATAAATAATTTATATAAAAAAATTAATAGCATGGAACAAATTATTAAACATTTAATGAATGAAATAATAAAAAGAGATATGAAAAAAAAACAAAAAAATGAAAACATAAATATAATGAAAAATGACACTTCACATAATACATATGAACATGAATATAATAACGTATTATATAGTAAACAAAACACAATACATGATACATATAAAAAGGAAATTCAAATAGATAATATAGAACAAATAAATAGGAATAATACAACAAATATAAATGAAATAAATTATGATGTTATGAAAAATGTCCAACATAAAATAAAAACATACACTAAAGAAGATATCCATGAAATAGATAAAAAATATTTTGATAGCTATAATTATGCAGATATACACAGAACAATGATTTTAGACAAATGCAGAACACAATGTTATTATGATTTTATAAATAAAAATAAAGAAATCTTTGAAAATAAAATAGTCCTAGATATAGGTTGCGGATCGTCTATTATTTCTTTGTTTTGTTCTGATTATGCAAAAGTTGTTGTAGGAATAGATAACGCTGAGAAAATTTTAGAGAAAGCGAAAAAAATAACTGAAATAAATAAAGCAAAAAATATATATTTGTTCAAAGGTAAATTAGAAGATCATAATATATATATGGATGAAAAGAATGTAATATATTATTTAAACAAAAATGTAGATATTGATACATTTGAAAAATCAAATAATGTAAACTTGAAAATATTAAAATTTGATATAATTATATCTGAATGGATGGGATATTTTTTATTTTACGAATGTATGATTAATACTATATTATATGCTAGAGATAAATATTTAAAAGAAAATGGATATATATTTCCAAATAAAATATATCTATATATGTCTGGATATAACGATATAGAATATATAAATGATAATTTATTAATATGGGATAAACCCATGTATAATAAGAATTTGTATGAACTGAAACCGAATAATCAGGAATTTATGGAAACTGCTAAAATAATGTATGTTGATAAAAATAATATATCATCTGAAATTATTAATTACGCCATAATTGATATGTATACATATAATAAAGATTATTTTTATATAAATGTAGATTTTAAAATACCACTAAAAGAAAATAAAATAGTAACAAGTCTGTGTTTTTATTTTGATTGCTTATTTGATAAATCAACATATTATATAAAAAGGAATATACATAATAAGAATAATACCAACAAAGTAGACACTGTTCTGAGTCAACCTATAAATTTGAAAGAAGAGTTGAATAATTTGAATACAATACCAAATGTTTCAAATAATACAAGTACTATATTAACAACAAGCATGTTTAAAGAAAAAACTCATTGGAAACAAACTCTTTTACATCTATATTCAAATAATTATAATATATCACATATATTTAGCACAGACCATAAAGAACCTAATTATTTATGTGGTAATATCCATATTTCTTCTCCAACGAATTATACAAGACATGTTCACGTTGTTTTGCAGATAAAGAAAAATAAATCCATAAATATAAATGAAGAGTTTATATGTCGTTATTATTTAGATTGATAGGTATATTATATTATATATATTATTATTGTTATTATGTTTTTATATTATGAATGTTAAAAAAAAAAAAAAAAATAAAATAAAATAAAATAAATGGAAATTAAAATATTATGTGATATATATAGTATTTTGTAATATACTTTCAAACATTAATTATAAAAATATGTAAAATAATATATGAGAATATATTTATATATTTATAGATACTTTTTTTTTTTTTATTCTTAAATAAATAAAAAAAATATATATATATATATATATATATATATATGTGTATCAAATACAAACTACTAATTATGCAACATTTAAAATATAAAATACTTAAATATTACTAAAGTGCAAAATCGGCTCAATGAAAAAATAAAAAAAATAATATATTATATATAAATAAGCCCTCATCAAATTATTAAATATATAGTAAATATAAAATAAATCATTTCATATATATATATATATATAAATATTATTCTTATTGATAAAGATAAATGAAAACATATTATAATAAATTAAAATATTATTTATATTAACTTCATATAGACCCTATATAGGATACAAATAATTACGTGAAATGAAAAAAAAAAAAGGGAAAAAATAAAATTTATGAATAAAAATAAAAAGTGGAGAAGAGTAAAAATTTCAAATAAAATATTATTTTTTGTGTCGTATGTAAAAAAAAAATTTATAAATATATAAATATAAATATAAATATATATATATATATATATATATATATATATATATATATATATATGTATTTACCTATGTGTATTTATTTATTCGTCCACCTTAAATAAATAAAAGAAGACGGTGAAGTGTTTTAAGAAATTCTTTAAAATGTTTTCTCTTAATGGTTTGACTAGATTAACATGTTCTCCATAAAAGAAATTTTGTAAAAAGTTTTCATTATTATAATCTGTATTTAATCCATTTTTTAACAAGTAATAGAAATAATTCCATTTTAAATTTTGTGGTGTATTAAATGTTTCAATTTCATTATAATTTTGATAAAACGTTCTGACTTTATAAATATAGGTAAATTTGTCGAAGAAATATACGAATGAATCATATGGTTCTTCATCATCTGCTAATTGGTACATTCTTTTAAATTGCTTATATTTCATAACATTACTAATGGCTCTTAAATATATATCATTAATACTTTTAATGGTTAGTTTATTTAATATAACAGGTAGAGTGACTTGTGTACAGAATATATTGTCACTTAAATTATTATCATTATTCTTTATAATACTACTATTTTCAGCATTATTGTTTTTGAAAAATAAATTATTCATGTTTGAAATACTTGATAGTTTGAAACAGGCATTAACAGGTAGATTCGTTATATCATCATTTCTATGATGAAAGAGAGTAACTAATGAATCATTCGTTAAAGAAAAGATATCCTCTTTACCTATACCTGCTTCTACTGATTCTTTCATTTCCTTCATTCTTTTTAATTCTTTGTTGTGAATATTATTTAAAATGGTTTCAAGATCATTTTGGAAATAGAATTTAAGTAGAATAACATTTTCACATATTTTTAAATGTTTATATTTTGGATGGTCACAATATTTTATTTTAGGTACGGTATATATTTCCCTTGATGTATAATGTTTTTTAATATTGAAATAAAGACGTTGATTATAGTTACAGTATTTAGCAATATAACCAAGACTAATGTCATCATCATGATTAAATAAACAAGAATTTACCTCATCTATATTACTTATATTATCGTCAACATGTTCTAAATAAGAATTTTTTATTACAAATTCGATATATTTAACTTTATAATATAAGGAATTATATGATTTTAAGGATTGAAAAGCTTCTTTTAAACTTAAGGTTCTCTTTATTAGTAAATAAATACCATGATAATTTACATCTAAGTTTGTTTTATTTTCTTCATTACTGTTGTCAGTTTCATCTTGTGTTGGTTTTTCAATATTATTAAAATCATCATATTCTTCATACATTTCTTGTAGTTGTACTTCATTAAATAATTCCTTATTCGAACTATTTATTCTATTCATATTATGCATAGACTCAATTTTCTTTTTCATTTCATAAAATGTTTTATTTTCTTGAGCAAATTTATGTAAACTTGATAACTGTTCTTTCAATGCATTAATGCCTTCTGTATGATATTTTTTGAAAGTTTCATGATTTGTAATAAAATTTTCATTCGATATATAAACTTTGGAATTATTAAAACTGAAATTTTTTAGATAGTTAGTATAATTATTTATATATTCATATACTAAATTTTCTTCATCATTAAATTTGTCATTTTTTAAAAATGGATACTCTATATATTTCTTTCTTTGTTTTCTTAAAACTATATCAACCATTGGTAATGCAAATTTTTCAACAGTTCTATATAAACTCTTATATACATCTGCACTATGATTTTTATTGAATATAAAGAATTTTACAAAATATGATGAGGTAAATATATTAAACAAATTGTCTACAACATTCATATTAACATTATCCGAGAATACATAAATATCTTGCATGAAATAATTTGTTTGTACATTATTCTGATCTCCAACATAACTTGTCCAATTATAATAAATAAAAGGATCAGAATCATATAATATTTCTTTGTCGTTAGTTAAAAGATAATTATTACTAAATGCAGATCCACTAATATGTTTATATATATCAAAAGTAAATAATAATAAATATGTTCTACCTGTACCTAATATGGTATGAGGAGTATATATACTTTTATCAGGAATATATGGAAGAACAAAATGTTCTAAATAAGGATTCTTATATATAATTCTTTGTGGTATAAGTGGTTTTGGTTTTTGATTAAAATTAATTGCTTCATTAACATATGAAATAAATTGTTCTATATGTTTGGATGTCATGGAAGAACATACATTATTATTTTTTAGATACTCAAAAAAAGGATAATTATTAGAAACATTAATATCTGATAAATGTGATGGTATTCTAAAAGCACGATGGTAATACTCATTTCTAAAATTTAATAGATAATAACTTAATGATCTCATATGTAGTGGAGAATGTAAAGCTAGACTAGCATGCATACTAACTAATTCATCATTATCTAAATCAGAATAAAAGTTTACATTTTTAAAAAATGCCAAAAGGGAACCTAAATTATTAGTATAATCATATGAAAACTTTTCATGTACAGTTAATAAACAAAATAATTCTGAATTATATATAAGTAAAACTTCTTCAACATCTCTAAATTTATTCATTGCAGCTCTTTTAATATGATAAGGCAAATATTTTACAATATATTTTTGTTTAAAAAAACCTTGATGACCAACATTAATATCTTCCATTTTTGAAAACGTTCCACTTAAAGGAGGACCAGTAACAGTTATACTAATAAGGTTAATTTTTTTATTTAAAAGATAAAAATGTAATCTCTTTATTGGTCTAAGTAAACTATCTTCTTCATCTGACACTTGATGAGCATTATTACTATTCTCAGGATTATCTAAATCTTTTAAACGATGATAACCTATATCTTCATCTTCGAACACATCATCAAAAGTTTCCGATATTGGTTTATTTGGTTCTTTATATTTAAAATCTTTATATAAATAAAATCTATCTTTCTTAAAATATGGATCTTTACGTACTTCAATAGAATCTCTATCAGTTACAATATTTATATCTTTTAATGTTAAATGGAAATTAGAATCAAGAATAGCTAAGACTTCCCGTTCAATTTTAAAATTTATAACTTCTTTTTGAAATATTTTCCACACATCTTTACTTAAGGATGATATTATTCTAATTATATTTCCACCAAAACAATGACCATGTAAATATAAATCATATGTATGGCATGTATCATCTTTTAATACATTCCTAATTGTTAATGCTAATCTATTTACAATAATATAAGCAAAGTTTACATGAGAATGAATACCTTCTTTTCCTAAAAAGTTAAAAAGGCTAATAAATGGAGCATATAGCATAAATTTATCATACTTTTTTTTCTGCATAACTTCATTTAATAAAATATTTCCCTGAGCACTCCATATTTTATAATCATGAGTTTGTTGAGGATTAGGACGACCATGATTAAATACAGCAAGGGCACAATGAAATTGCTTTTTTGTAAAAGTATTATTGTTCTCCAAATTTTTATATCTCTCTTTCATATATTCATTATATGTTTTAGTTTCAAATACATAATATTCATCTATATTTCTTATAAAATAACCATTGAAATTTGGGTGTTTTAAATCAAGATATGGGTTTGTTTCTAAGGCGTACATTTTCCATCTATCATCAACTTCTTCCTCTTTTCCATTAATCTGCAAAAAAAATGATATCATATATTAATATGTAAATATATACAAAAATTTACAAACATATAAATATTTGTACACATTTTAAATGTAATTATCAAAATTTATTTTTAATTCTTCAAATACAAATCACGGAACCACATTTATACATTACACTTTTATAAGTACATAACAATAGAGATTTATATATATATATATATATATATATATATACATGAATACATACATACATAAATAATTACATAAATACATAAATACTTACATAAATACATATATACATACATAGATACATACACATTCATTTATTAATTTTTATAATTTATTTTATAACTTACATTATTCGCATCGTGTTCGGCATTATCTTGACCATATACGTTTGTGCCAAAATTAATAAGCAATAATAAAAATATTATGACATTATTCATTATTTTATTTTTATGTAACTAAAAATATTGTTATATAAGAGGAAAATGATAAAAAAAATTATATCATTTAAAATATTTAAATATATATATTTATATATATTGGTATCAACATGTATTATTTAAGATATTTTTTCTTTTATATATTGTAATATGTAAAATAAAAAAAAATAAGGATAATTATTGTAACAAATATATATAAAAAAAAAAAAAAAAAAAATTTCACCATAATATTGGAAAATACAATAAAAAGATTCTTTAAATATAAAAAAATACAAACATATAATTAAAAAAAAATATATATATAAACCAATTAAAAGTAAAATATTTAAAAAATATATTTTTTTGTTTGCATGTTAAATACTTTGAAAAATAAAAATAAAATAAATAAAAAAAAATTGTACATATATATATATATATATATATATGTAATATATATATATATATATATATATATATATATATATATAATAATATCAAAAAAAAATCAAATATATTATATCTTTAAATAATAAAGATAATATAAATTGAAAGTCAAACATTAAGAACATAAATTAAAATATAAAATAAAATAAATTAGCTTTCATTTTTAAAGTCTAAAAAATAAAATTTTATGCTACTGCTTATAAATATAATGAAATATATGTATATCTATATCTCTATACATTACAAAAAATAGCTATAAATAAATTATTTATAATTATATATTTTTTTAAGGCATATAAAATATATTTTTCTTAAATAAAATAAAGAAAAAAAAAAAAAAAAAAATTTGACACATATTTATATATTCATTGTACTATTTTGATACATAAAATATTCCTTTTTTTTTAAGTGCATAAGATATGTACATATATAAAATACATAATATTATAAATATATATTCATTTTTTGTATGTATCATTTATTTATTTGCTCAAGAAATAATAGATTTCCATTTATTTAAATGGTCCACAATAAATGAAATCAATTATTTTATTATTAACATTTTTTTTTTTTTTTTTACTACTATATAATATATATATATATAATTCACCCTCTTTTTTTCACAAGGTACTAAAAAAAAAAAATAAATAAATAAAAAAATCAACTTTTTAAAAGGAATAAATGATATATATATAATATTATATGATGTTATATATAATATAACATCATAAATAATGTTTGATGAATAAAAATATATATTATTTATATGTTTATATATGATGCGATCTCATACATATAATATATACATAAGATAAAACATAAAATTTCCAAAAGGAAACGAAAAAAAAAAAAAAAATATATATATATGTATATATTTAGTTATATATATATATACATATATATATATATATATATATATATATATATATATATATAATAAAAGGATCCCCTTAATATTTTTTTATTAATAATCATATTTCTTTATTGCTACACACATTTTTTCAATTATATATTTCTTAAATAATTCAAAGCGTCATCTTATAAATATCAATATATATAGATAATAAAATATATCCAGGAAAAAATACACATAGGAAATTCAATATAGTAACATTAATAAGTATTATATGTATAATATAATAAAATAAGGAATATATATATTATGAGAAAAGCATTATGTAAAAATATATTACAAAAAAATTAAAATAAATAAATGAAAGGTTCAAATGTAAAAGAAAAAAAGTCAGGTTTTCTTCTTTTTCATAAAACCTTTCTATAATATGAAAATATAGAGGCTTGAACAAAATTTACCAAATACAAAAATCTATTATCTTATAACATATAATTATATATATATATATATATATATATATATATATATATATTATATCATTTTATAGATATAGGTAATATGAAAGTGTTGCACACATAAATATTTTTTAAATATAAAAAGATATAATATATGTATATATATATATATATTCATATAAGAAATAAATAATATGCCATAATATATAATATTGTATATGGGAATATTCATATCACTATATATTTTTTTAATATATTATATATATATATATATATATATATTACAATTTATTTATATTTAAAAGAAGCATCTTTCTTTTTTATTATCTATATAAGAATATATAAAAAAATTCATGAAATGGTAATCACTATTCATTAACATATATATATATATATATATTATATTGGTTTTTTTTATGTTATTATTATTTTTTTTTTATTTAACCTGTTTGTAAAAGTACGAATATTTACTAAAACAAAATGTGCACCTTATAAAGCACGAGGTTGTATGCAGAATTCAATGTATAATATATATAATATAATACAATATACCTTTTTTGTATATATCAAATATATTTTATTTCATAAATATTACCTTATTTTTATAGGTTTTTACAATATTAAATAACTATATATATTTTACATATAATTGTGTATCATATATATAATATTGTCCAAGTTTTTTTTTTTTTTTTTTTTTTTCTATATATTAAATAAATCATTGATAAAATACACGTTATATATTGTCTTCAAAAAAAAAAAAAAAAAAAAAAAAAAAAATCATTGAAATGCATTCATTTATTATTTTTTTAATTTAATTTTTTTTTTTTTTTTCCCTTTTTTATCTCATTGGAATGAGCAAAAAATACATATGTTGAATGTATGAAAATTTTCAGAAAATGCATAGAAAAAAAAAAAAAAAAAATTAATAATAATAAAGTAAAATAATAAATAAAATAAAGAAATAAAAATTAAAATAACTTGAAAGATAAATTATAAAGAATGAAAATTATATATATATATATATATATATTAATTAATATATTTATATAATTTATTATTACGTAATATATTTTAATATATATTTATATAATGAAAAAATGAAAAAAGCTGAATTTTTTGAAATTGTGCAAAATGATTCATCCTCATTAACTGAAAATTCATTAAATGAGAGTTCTTTTAATTGTAGTCTAGATTTCAAAGATGATGAAAAAAAAAATGTTCATGAAATAGACAATATAGATATTTCTTATAATAAAATAAATAATTTGTCTAAAAAGAATGCTTTAGAATTTTTGGGTATATTTAATAAAAAAAAAACCCAAAAATTCCATATTAAAAATAATATATGTGAAAGCACTCTTGATGCATATAAGAATAAGTGTTCTAATATAGTAACAAAAAAAAATAACTCTAATATACTACATGAACTGTTAAAAAAAAAAAATGAAACAAATGACCCTATAAAGGGTAATAATTTCGTTAATAAATTAAACTCGGTTATAAATGATAATAGTAAAAATGGAAATAATATATATAATGATAATAATTTAAATTTTAATGGTTATATAAATAATGATGAGAATGTAAATTATGACGATGTATTAAAATTTAATAATCATTTAAATTATAATAATGAATATAATAGATATTCCTTAAAAAATGAAAAAAAAAATACTTACAATAAAGCACATTATAATAATGAATTTTATTGTTTGAAACAAATAGTTGATAACAACTTAAATAATAATTATGATAAAAATGAAATAAAGCTTTTCAATATATATCATGATAATAGAGCTGAATGCTTATTTAATGATATTAGTATAATTAAATTTTATTCATATAATAATATTTGTATATATGAAAATAAGAATTATATATATAATGAAATTAATACGTATTTATTCCAATGTCCTAATGGACCTAAAAAAGTAGACACATTTAATATAGATGATGATATTTATGAATATTTATATAATGAAAAAATAAAATTAAAAAATAAAGATAAAATCCATAAGGAAGATGATAGTCACAATGATAATACGAATAATATGTTTAATAATTGTAATGGTGAAATACGAAAAGAAGACAGCGAAATACAATGTCTTCAATTTTATATACATAAGTATCCTTCTTTTCTAAAAGATAAAATAAAAGCATTTATTCATATATATAACATGTTTAGTATTTATCCATATATTAATAATAATTTTATACAAGATCATATGTATTCTGAAAATATAAAAATTGTTTATCTTTCTGAAAAGGTTGTAAATATTCAATGGAAATATTATGATATAAATGAATTAACAAATATTTTAAAAAAATATGTTTTGCCTAAGAAATTAAGCGAACACTATTTAGAACAACCTTTTATACAAATTAATGATTATATATATATTAATTTTTTAACACAAGAAATTAAAATGACGGATATCAATTCTTATCAAATAAACAATAATTATATTATCTTAAACGGTAACGGACTTTGCTTTTCAGCATATTATCATATATTAGTACCCCATCATAGACACATTAATGAAATCACAAATGATCAAAATAAAAATTATCATTTAAGTTATGAATATGTTTTTATATCTCAGTTATTTAATATTTATGATAATTTTCATATATGTTTTTTGTATCCACTTTTCGTTACCTACTTTTTTTATTACCATCTTTTTGTAAAACATAAAATGGACAACTTGAAAAAGGGGGTTAAAAAGGTATACTCAGATGTGAATAAAAAAAACACAAATGTATACATGGAGGAGAGCAAAAAGACATATACAGGTAATGAAAAAATATATAATACTAATGAAGAACAAAATATGAAAAAAGAAGTCTACTCCTTTAATGAAAAAACTACCATAAATGATCATCAGATATATGAACCAAATACAGAAGAGTATAAAAGATATAATAATAACTATGAAGAATGTTACGTTATCCAATTAAATGATATTTACATTAGATTATATGAATGTTTTAAAAAAAAAAAAAAATTAGAGAATATAAAACCAAATGATAATATAAAAAAAAAAGGGTATATACAATATTTATTACCTCAAAGTTGTTTTAAACATTTTAAAAGTATAGAATTTATTTTTAAAAGTCAATCATCTTATTTATTTATGTTATATCTTATATGTATTAGTAAATATGGTTTAGATGATAAGTCCATAATAGAACATACAACTAATTTAAATAATATAAACATATTATATTCTAATATTAATAATAATAATAATAATAATAATAATAATAATAGCAATGATATTTATCATAACAATAATATTCATTATGATAATTTAAAAAATAGTATAAATGCTAATAAAATAATATCACAATGTAACAATAAATGGTATGATGGTATTCAAAATGATGAATTTATAAATTTTTATGAAAATTTATTTTGTTATAATGATATGAAAGAAATATCAAATATACGTAATATATTTCCTGATGATAAGCAGAATTTTTTTAATTCCTGTAACAAAATTGATAATATTATAAAAATCAGTATAAGAAATAATGGTGTCTGTTTTTTTTATATTAAGGATATTGTGAAATATTTATTTTTTTCCTATTTCATAATTTTCAATTCAATGGAAAATCTTGTAGAATTAATGAACAAAAAATATTATAATAATCATGTAGAAATATGTGAAGATCAAAAAATACAAAATGAAAAACATGAATTAGAATGTAAACAAAATGAATTATTACCAAATTTAATTCATAATAATAATATGTGTTCCCAATATTGCTGTATAACATCCAGTGATATAAGTAAGAATGAAAATGGGTTATCAAAAAAAGATCAAGAAATTCAAATATTACAAAAGTGTATCTTAAATACACACGTATATAAATTATGTAGCACGTTTAACATTCCTAATGATATATGTAATAATAATAATAATATATATAATAATAATAATTATAAGAATAAATATAATCTTATTTTTCCAAATATAAATAAAATATTTGAAATGGATAATATAAAAAATATTTATAACGACTTTTTTATTTGTGAAAATAAAAATGTGAACATTTTTAAATTAATTAATATAATGAATAAAGAAAAAAAGAAGATTTTAACCCCATATTATTTCAGTTTAAGTGACTTAACTCCTCTTTTTTTCTTAAAATTATCAAATATACATATATATGATATTAATATACAACTAAATAAAGTCTTTCAATATATACATTATAATAATAATACATTTACTCCTTTTTTGACTGATGCTCAAAAAAAGGATGAAGTAATGAATGTACAATTAGATTTGTTAGAAAATACATATATTGTTAATAATGAAGTATATTTATTATATGTAAAAAAGATTAATTATAATGATGATTTCTATAAATATAACTATCTATATGTACAAGACTATTTATTAAAAAATTATATACTTTATTATAATATCTATTTTTATATACAAGATCATATAAAAAAAAACCAATATTATAAACTAAAATATACAAATATAAATAAAGAAACATTAATTATTCATTTTACTGTATCTTTTAATTGTATATATGATAAAATGAAATTGATGTATGAATTCAAACCACAACAATATATTACTCACATAGAAAAGGATGAAAATGTGAATATAACAAATGAACAAAAACAAAAATGTATGTCTTTTATTGATAGTTATGTGTGTACTAAATGTGTACAATGATAAAAATAAAATAAATCAATAAATAATAAATAATAAATAATAAATAAAAAAATTAAAATACAAAAAAAAGAAAAAAAAAAAAAAAAAAAAAAAGGTAACTAATTAATTTGAATTCATTTGTATATAAAAAAAATTAATTTTTACATATTATATTAACAATTAGGATTTGCAAATATCTGTGTTAATTATTTTTCACTTTTTAGTATCACAACATGATACATACATATATATATATATATATATATATATATATATATATATATATATATATATAATACTAACGTATATTATTCTTTTTTGTGTGTTTCTTTTTCACTTTCATAATTTTGAATTAAAACTAGTGGTGATATATAATTTTTTTTTCTTATACAATTTTTTTTTATATGATAAAAAGAAAAATATTCATAAAAGGTTTTTATATATTTAGGATTTAATTTTTTTTTTTTTTCTTGCTTTATTAATTGCATAAAATAATTCTTGATTGAAAAATATAAAATTCTCTCTTTGTACTTTTTTTTTTTATTCATATAACTGTTTTTAACATTTAAGCACAATTCAAACTTTTTATTGTATTTTATATAATTTCTTTTTTTTGACCTTCTTAAATACATATTTGTAGTTTTATTTGTCTTACTATAAATTGAAACACCACTTATCTTATTAGTCTGTTTATTTATATTTTGATTTATGTGTTCATTTATATTTTCAATAATGTGTCCATTTATATTTTCATTTATATTGCCATTACTTTTTATCATTTTTATATTATTGATTTTCCCCTTTCTCATAATTTTATTGCTGTGCTCCTTTTTTTTATATTTTATTAAGCTTAATAAAAAGAGGTTCCAATTCTTAATATCATATAGTTCATTTCTCCTCAGAAAAATTATGTTATATATGTATTTGTAGGCGTCTTGTTGTATATACTGATTATATATATTTGTACTATTATTATTTGAAGTTATTAAATACAATAATAAACACAAGTGTTTCATGTCACTTGAGGGAATTAAATATTTATGAATATTTATAAGAATACATATTTTTATTTTATGAAATGATTTAAATTCATTTAAAAAATCAAATATATTACAAATATCTATTTGTTTAAAATAATGATAATTTTGTATTTTATCGAAAATTTGTAATATAATATTCAAGCTATCTCTCAATAGTTCGATTTTCTTTTTTTCTATCAAGATATTTGAATTATTTTCAGATAAAAACTTAGATGATAATATTATATCCTTATTGTTATGAAAAGTATTATTTTCCCTCAATGATCTTTTATATAATGAAATACATGAAAGTAGATATGTAAAATTATTGATATAATTATTAATATCTTCTTTTTTAATTAAATTTAAGAAATCTAAAAAAAATTTCCTTTCAAAAAGTTCATTTAAAAATAAAGTAGAATTCAATAAGAAACTTGATATTATTTTTATTATATATTCATAAAAATGTATTTTATCAACTTTATTCTCTTGTCCACATTTTATTATTTCATATAAAAGATATTCATAATATTGTTTGTCATTAATTATTTTTTCTTTTAAAGGTGGGAAATTTAAAACATCTCTTGTTAATCTTAAAAATATATCTCTATTAATATTATTATGAAGTGAAATATAACACATAAATAATTGTTCTATTTTATAATTAAATTTATCATTTTTTTCATATTCCTTCTTTTTTTTTGTTTGATTTTTTATATATTTCTTGAATTTATGAATATATTTTGAAAGTTTAAAAATTGTAGAGTTCACATCATACAAATAAATATTCTTCTCAAATCGTTCATGACACAAATTTATATTATAATTAAAAGCTACATATAAATTTAAACTTTCTTCTTTATAATTGTGTTTCCTCTTTTTAATATTTGATGATATAATATTTCTATATTGATATTTTAAATAATCTTTTTTTAAATATTGTAGCCTTTTCCTTATCATTTTTTTTCCTTTTATTTTATCTTAATTCTAAAAAGGGAATATACGAAAATATATATACACTTACATATTTTAACAAAAATATAAAAAAATAAAATAAATTTAAAAAAAAAAAAGTAAATTTTTTTTGAATGAACTGTAATTGAAATAATTTCCCAAATTGAATATTTTAAAATAAGTGTTTTCCATAAATAGCACATAAAGAATAAAAAAAAGATTAATATAAAATAAAAAAAAAAAAAAAAAAAAAAAAATTAAATTAAATTAAATTAAAATGAATTTTATTTAAGACCCTAAATAATATACATATTATACCATATAGTATATATTTTAATATTAACATATTACATTAAATTATACATATATATATATATATAATATATATATACTTTTGAGTATTATTTTCTTAATTTTCTTTTTATGGAAATATAAAAAAAAAAAAAAAAAAAAAAAAAAAATTTATTAACAAATATTTATGGATTAAAATTAAAAAGTTCATCATCTTTTAATTTAGGTTGCCATTTGATTAGTATTAATCAGTTTGTATTAGTTATTAATTTTTTTTTAGAAAATGGGTTTATAGTATATGGTTTTTTCTGTTCATTTTTTTCTTGATTTTTTTCTTCTTTTTTTTGTTTTTTTTTTTTTTTTCTTCATGTCATTATTTGATCTTTTCACATTTCAAAAATAAAGTAAAAATTATTTTACTTTATTTTATTGATTAAAAATATAACAATGTTATTTACGAAGATTTATTTGTTGTTTGTATTTGTCTTGTACCTGGTTTCTGCTTTTATAAAACGTCAATGGATTCCTAATAATTACGTAAAATAAGAAAATAAATATATACAAATATATCAGAAATATATAAATTCAAATATATATATATATATACATATAATTGTATATGCTAATTTTTTTTTTTTTTATTATTTATTGACATATCAAAATTTCAATACATATTATTTTTCAGATATACTTTAAGACAGATGCATATTATAAAAGAAGAAAAAAGAAGATGCTACATTTTCGAGTTAAAAATCATAAGGATAATGATATTGATCCTTACATACCCTATATTTATAAGGACATAGCACCTATCCTAAAGGAATATGCCGATGATGTATATTTGAACAAATATATAATGAATAAATATATATATATATATATATTATGTATTAACATTTTGATTTATTCATATATATTACATATCTTTAATTCCTTTTTTTATAGGAATATTCATACAAACAACTAGTCAATGCATATTTTCCAGAAACAGTAGAAAGGGAAAAGAAAATGAAAACTGAAGGCAAAAAATATTTTACAAATTTGAAAAAAACCGAAGAGCAAAAAAAATTATTAGAGGATTCAAAAGAAAAATCAGATGATACAAGGGAAAAAATAGATGGTGCCATTAAAAAGTCAGATAAATCAATTAGCAAATCAGATAAGGACAATAAAAAATTAAATTCCATTGAAGATGTTGAAATGGCTATGCATGAAAAACTGATAAAAAACGACGTAAGCAATTTTGAGCATATCAGTGATATTAAAGACCATAAACAGAAAAACAAAATATTAGATGATACTTACAATGTTATTGAAGAATCATTAAAAGATATTTATATGAATTCAAATGTAAATAAAGAGGACGATACCAATCATATAAATTACATTGAGTTAGCCAAAAAGGAAAAAAATATGTTATATGACAAATTAATTAATAATCATTCTATGGTAAGTGATAGCAATACATTCGATTTATTTGGGGTATTTTATGACAATAAAAATTATAAAGATGAAAAAAAGTTGGCGGCGGAAATGGATAAGATAATTAATTTAGAACCTTTCAAAAGTAATAATGATACAAATTTATTAGAAGTTATTGATACTATTTTAAAAAAAAATAAGATTCCTGTACATGTTCGTAATTTTTTGATCAAATATAGAGATATTGCAAAAAAAATTTCTGATGCTAATGAGAAAAAAAATAAAACACAATCAACGTCTGAAGAAAATGATTATACAGATAATGATATAAACATTTTTAATGCAAATGATAAAGAGAAAGATGAAAAATATAAAGAATTTCTAAAGGATTTAAATAAAGTTATTATGAGTATACATAATAATTTGAATAATGAGAAATTATTAAAAAGAGAATATAATTTTTTAGATGAATTATATGAAGACTATAAACACCATCTTAAAAAAATGCACATTAAGAGAAATAGATTAGAACCACAAAGAAATAATTATGATTTTTTAACATTCTTACATGAATATTTTGAAAAATATAATTTTTTAAAATATGGACAATTCAATTATAATTTTAATGAAAAAATAAATGAAATAAAAAAGAAAATTGAAAAGGATGATCAAAAAAAAAAACAAGAATTAGATGTAGAACCAATAATACATCATGATACAATAAATGAAAATAAAAATGATGATGATGATGATAATAATAATTATAATAAAATTCACAGTGATAATAAAAACAATGTGTATAAGGATAATATAAATGATCAAGTATCTATTCATGAATTTGACCCGAAAATGAGTTCAATTCATAATAATAATAATATAAAAAATAATAAAAATGACAGTATCAATCAAATAAAGGAATCTAAGAAATTAAATAAACATATACTAATAGATATTATACGTAATTATGAAAAACAAATGTATGATATATATAAACCTGATAATTCAATAACAAATGCATATGGTTTTAATAATTATATTGATAATGAAAAATATGACAAAGAAATTAATTTAACTCTTAATAAATTTAGTATATTAAATTATGATAGTAAAGAAGAACCAAAGGAATATGAAAAATTATATGTTGGCAAATTAATTTTTGGTGAAATTTTTAAAATAGAAAATGATTTTGCATATGTAGATATTAATTATTCTTCTTATGCAGAAATACATATAGATCAATTACCATATAATATTAGAAATATTAGAGATGTTTTTAAAAAGAAAGATAAATTAATTTTTGAGATATATAAAATGTATCCAGGAAAAATCTTATTAACTTTAAAAAATATACAGAAAATTAATGACTTAAATAAAATATTATTATATAAAACACAAGGCACACCTTTTGATGTGAAAGTAATCGCTATATTAAAAAATGGTATAACTGTTACATATAATGATATTACATCGTTCATACATATATCTGCATTATCATGTAAATATAAAATAAAAACAGAACAGGAAGAAATAGAAGAAAAAATTAATGAAGATCATTTATTAAATAAAAAAATAAAAGTTTTCTGTACTGATATAAATAAATTAAATTTCTCTAATTTGATATATGAACAAAACGAACAGCTTAAAAATATGAATGTATATGATGTTCTTGAAGTAGATATTATACATATTTCAAAATATGGTTTAATGGTAAAATATTTCGATGTTGTAGGTTTAATACATGTATCGGAAATATCTAAAAAAAAACTTGATAATTTAAATGATTATTTTAAAATTAATGACAAATTAAAAGGAGTCATTGTAAATATAGATTATGATAATAAGAGATTTTCTATGTCCACCAAAATATTAGAAAGAGATGGAAAAAATATTATAGATCATGCCTCCAAAATATATAGTGATATTCCAAATATTATAAGTGATATTAAAAAGAGAAACACTAATTTGAAAATGCATGATACAAATATTAAAAATCAACTGTTATCTTTAATAGATATATATAAAAGTGATAAAGAAAAAAAGGAAGATATGCCAACTAATAAGGACAACAAAAATGTGACTGTACAAATGGATGCAAATATAAAAGAAGGGCCCACTGAAACTAAGGAACATACACAATTAACTACTCATGGTGATAATAAGGAGAATATGAAAGATATAAACAATAAGGAAGATAACACTAGTAGTAGTAGTAGTAGTAATAATAATAATAATAAAAATGTTTATGATGAAGATCCTGCGGGTAGTAGTATAATTAATAAGAACGATATAAAAAAGGACTCGACAATAATAGAGAACAATATAGATGTAAAAAAAATTAAACCAAATGATGAATATATGTTTAATGAAAATGAATTAGATATTTATGAAGATGAAGACGAAAATGAGGAAGACGTTACAGATGATGAAGATAATTCAAAACTATCCATAGACATTCATAATCAAATGATTCCTTATTTATTAATGAAACAAGAACAAAATAAGAAGGAAGAGCAAGTAGAAGAAAAAGGGTATATTTATAAACATAAGGAATATATATATAAATATATATATATATATTTATATTTATATATTAATTTTTTTTTTTTTTTTTTTTTTTTTTTACAGAGAAATTGTTTGGAACCTTGAGGATGATGATTTTGTAAATTCTAATTCTCCCACTCAAAGTTCTCAATGTATAAAAAAATTAAATAATTATATGTATTCCTAAAATTATGAATCTTAATATGACATAAACGAATATATTACTACATATATATTTTTTTTGTTTAGTTACGGAATATCAGTGGTCTTATTTGAATGATAAAAAGTGGATAAACTTTAGTTATTATATAAATAGAATTATGAATTATTATTTCCATATACATGATGATTATTTCACATATAAAGAGAAAAAGTAAGTACCTTCAAATGTTGATGTGTTTCAAAAAAAAAAGAAATATATATATATATATATATATATATATATATATTTATTTATTTATTTATTGATTTTCATTTTTTAGTGTAACATATGAGATAAATTTTGCCAAAAATATAAGGCTTGATATTGGCACAGGATTATACAATAGAATACGAAAAATTAAAAAATGAAAATCCAGTTTTCAAAAATGAACAAAAAAAGAAATAAAAAATAAATAAAGTATAAAATAAAATAAACAAATAAAATAGAAAAAAATGAAAAATAGAAAGAAAAGGGGGAATGATACACATTTAATTGAAAAAAAATAAAATTAAATGGAGAAATCCATTTCTTTTCAAAGAAAAATATATATATATATATATATATTTTTTTTTTTTTTTTTTTTTTGTTAATATTCTATTTCTTCGTCCAGGTCAGAATCTTCATATTCATTTTCGTCCATGTATTCTATATCATCACTAAAATGAATATCAGGCTGAATAAAAAGAAAAGATAGGAAGTATTATATGTACTATGTATATTTTTTTTTCTTTTTGTGCTTATATATATATATTGTTTTTTTTTTTTGTACATAAATATATATATATATATATATATATATATATATATATATATATATTTATTTATTTATTCGTTCACATATATGTATATATATTATATTTGCTATTTTAATTTTGTTTTATATTTGTTCATATAAGTGTTTCTAAAAGAAAAATCTTTTTGACAATTATACGTATATAGAAATTTTTTTATTTTTATTTTTTGTGCTTACAATTTTAGGATATGCATAAAAATTATTGGATGCAGACATTTTCCATTTCTTTTTTAGTCTTTCAAATTTTGTAAAAACCTTTTTAGTCATTCTCATATTTTCAAAAAATAAAATAAATGATGAAGTATTTAAATCATTATCTTCATTAGATTCATTACTTTTGTTTTTATTGAGTGAGGTAGATTCTTCTTCAATATTAATTAAAATATGATTTGGATTTGTTTGATTTAACTGATTAATATTATTATCACATAAATGTTCCCTTAATTTTTTATTATCAAAATGTTCATCTGGTTTGTTTTCATTATTTTTTAATATACTATTCTTACTATAATTGATTTTAATAATTTTTTTGGGAAATATTTTGAGTGTAATTAAAAATGATTCAAATTCATTAATAGATATATCTTTATGCCATCCACATGTAAATATTTTATATTTTGAAAAGATCGTTATATAATCTAATTTTTCTGAACTTATAAATAAATTATTTTTTGAAGCATATAAGAATGCTGTTCCATAAAATTCTGTAAGATGATATTTTTTTGCAACTGGATATTCTTGAATTGTGTGTATAATTATATTTGCATCTTTTATATTATTACATAATATATATGCACAATCACTTTGTATTCCATTTTTTTTAAATCTAAATATAATATTATTTAATTCTATACGTACATTACAAGCTGTATATATAATTTCGCTAAGTTCCTTTCTACCATAGCAACTAGGTATATTTATAATAGTAATAATTTTATCTAAATTTTCAAATTTTGATATTCTTTTAATATCATCAGTAAATCTTAAAAAACGTTCACATTCTTCTACAAATTTTTCAATTTCATAATCATCACATAAATGTATTTTACAATCTTTAAATAATGTTTTTAATTTATAATATTCTTCTTTATTATATATTATATTAGTTTTATCATCATTGTTATTAGTAATATTCATTATATCTTTATTATTATCACTTTTATTGTTTTCATTTTCTTTTATTACTTGTCCATATTTTATATTATTTGTTTTCATTTTATCTTTAAAATGCACTTTTTCATTTTCTTCTTCTTTCTTCTCATAGATATCAAAATCAAAATTAAAGTTTTGCTTCTTCAAATTATCAATTAATATCATAATTCTACCCGTAGGTCTACATAAAATATTTTTCATAATGTGAATGTCATCCTTATTAATGGGTACTCCTTTCAACTCCATAAACTTCACAATTAAATCTTTTACACAATTTTCCCTTTTCACATTTTCAAATAATATACCCTTTTTTCTTAACAATTTAGAAACATTCAAATCACTACTAAAAAAAGATTTTATAACTCGATGTAATACCATCCCACTGTTATATAGAAAAAAAAAAGAAAAATGAAAAAAAAAAAAAAAATTAAATGAATAAAAAAATAAAAAATATATAATATAATATATTACATAATATATTATAATAAATACATATTTACATTATATTTATATGGTATATATATATATATATATATATATATTTATTTATTTATTTATATTTAAATTATATTTAATTAAATTTATAGAAGAATTATAGAATAGTATCAGATATCACATATTTGAAAATAAAGCAAAAAAAAAAATTATGCATATAAAAAATATGAGTATTTTTATGATAATAAGAAAAATAAACCAGCTATATTTATATAATTCCATGATTATTTAAAAAAAAATAATAATATAAACCTGAAACATAACTTATAAATCCATATATTTCATGACATATTTTTATAATTAACAAAATGAGATTAATAAGAAAGTTTAAATTTAAATAAATAAATATACATATATATGTATATATAATGAACAATGTCCTATATACATTTTCATTTATTTTATTTTTATATTTATTTTTTTTGTTTTCTACACATTTGGAGATATAGATCATTACGAAAAAAATAAAAATATATATATTTTTTTATAATATATATTATATATATACAATACTATTATTATTATATTATTTATTTTCCAGTGTTTCTAAAACGTGAAAGGAGGACCTTATAACAAGAGAAGAGTTTTCTATATCAATACACAACGAGAAAAATTAATTTTTTTTACTTTTTTTGTTTATTTATAAAATAAATATTTATTATAAGACTACTAATTGAAAAATTAACAATACAGTCCTCCTTTAACAGCATAAGGGGATTAAGTGGATATATGATAATAAACGATATATATAAAATAAGTTGTTCAAAAATGTAAAATTTTGAACAAAGAAAATATAATAAATAAAATAATTTGTTTATTTTATAAATACATTAAATAATAACTTATTCATATATATAACATCTTATATATATATATTATTTCATTCAAAGTTTCATCTGCTTATGTATTATTTTCTTATAACTTAAAAGATAATAAAAAAAAAAAAAAAATCATAAAAGTATTACGATAATATTTTAAGTATTTCAGCTCTTCGTAATATTAATATTAATATTAATTAATTGAATACAAAGAAATGATCTTATAAAAGGAAGAAAAACAGACCGATTATATTTCTATATAAATATACTTTTCTTAAATAATTATACATAATATATTTATAATATACATATATATTTATATTATAAAACAAAATAAAATGAAAATATATTTTTATAAAAGTATATTTTCTTCTTTTTCCATAATCTAAATAAATATATTATACATATATGTATAAATATATAATATTATTTCTTAGGTGACTTCTATGTAAATTTTAAAACATCATAAAAAAAGAAAATTAAATAATTATATATCTTAAAATCTTTAATAATTTATAAAATTCATATATACATAATTTATATTATATATGTGCCATCATACTTATAAATTAGCACATATTTAATGCATACATTATAATATATATATAATATATATCATAATATTTTTAATTCTATATAAAATTCATTAATAATAAAAATAAATAAATAAGAAAATAATTTTGTATTTCTTCTTCGACGTATTTTTTAGCATCCAACGAATGTTATATTATATTATATTATATATAATAAAAAAGGATGAATAAGAAAAAAAAAAAGTGATTATATGATATAAAATTTTAATATTATTTAAAAATAAAAAAAAAGTATTATGTATATATATATATATATAATATATATAAATATAAAAGTTGTTCAACTTCGGTAAAGAAAGAAAAAAATAAATATTAGAAAAAATAAATTTTTTTATTATAATATATATTAATTAATGTTATATATGTATGTGTTAACAAAATAAAACGATTTTTTTTTTTTTTTTTTTTTTTTTGAATTCATTCTTTTTGAATTTTAAGCGATATATATGTGTTTTTTTATGTAGAATTAAAACAAATATTAAAGAAAATTATATAAAAGTATGATATATTTATTAAAAAAAAGAGTACTATAAAAATGAATACGTATATTAACTATGAAGTTAGTACAATAAATAAAAAAAAAAAAAAAAAAAAAAAAAGATATGAATATATATATATATTATATATATATATTTTTTTTTTTAATGATTATTTTATTTATTCTTATAAATTAATACATATTGTTTTTACTTAAATAAGAAAAAATTAAAAAAAATATTTATATATTATATATTTTAATTATTATTATTTTATTTTATTTTATTTTTTTTGAAAAAGGAAACGTTTACCGTATAAAGTTACATCTTATTAGAAATATTACTATATATATATATATATAAATATATATTATATTTATATATTTTCCCTTACCCATCTGAAAAAATATTTATTCAATTATATATGAAAAATATTCGAACTACTAAAAATAAAATAAGAGGGGATACGATTTTTTTTTGATGAATATTAACAATTATATATATATATATATATGTTTATATAATGTCAAAATAAAAAATAAGAAACCACATGTAAAAAAAAAAAGAAAAAAGCCTATACATAATATAATATTATTACATAAAATCATTCCATTTTCTTTTATCCTTTATATTTTATTATTTTTGCACACTGAATTGAAAAATGCTTGATGTTTTTAGAGAATTAAATAATTACACTAATTTTTTACCGAAAAATATCAAGGCAAATGTAAATAAAGAAAAATATGAAATACTTAATGAAATAAAAAGAATAGTATTTATAAAAAAAAAAAATTCCTATAATGTTGCATCAGTCATAAAACTATTTAATACATATGAGGTAATAAATACGAAAAAGTACAAATCGTTTCATTTTTACATTTTTATGATTCGATATTTATGGAATTCATTACAAGATAAAAGTATCAGTCCCAATTTAAAGTGTTATATTTGTCAATGTATTTCTACTATATTTAAGAATATTAAAAAATATATCTTATATGATTTCTTTTTTGAATATGATAGAAAATTAATTTTGAAAGAAGAAAATGGAAAAAATGAAAATGTAAATAAATGTATGGAACCTCATTTTGACAAAGGTATTACAAGTGATTGTACTAATAATTCTTATGCTTATATGAGTGAAAATTATTATGATGAATATCAAAATTTACATGAAGAGAGTGAAGTAGACAGTAGTATTAATGATAACAAGCTTAATATATTTAATGATGTGTATGTTACATGTAATGGAATATATGAAAAAAATAAAAAAAATGAAGATGAAACATTTTTAAATGAAGAGGTTATAATTAATGGGAAAGATGAAAGTTTTCGTTTATATATTCAGAAATGTATATTCAATATTATTGATTATAAATATTTGTTCAATTTACTTTATGAATATTTAAGTAATTATAACAATAATAATAATAATAATAATAATAAACATGATGAATTTAGTCATAATGCATATAAAAGTTATATGGGTGCTATACTAAACCTTTTAAACCATATAAAATATTTTTGTTATTACAATATTGATGTACATAATTTATTAGTAGAATTTGCTTTAAATAATGATTATTCATATTTATATGAAGAATATGTAGATAGTAAAAATAAAAAAGGTATATTTTCAGAAGAAGATTATTTTGATAAGAATAATGTTATTTTTTTAATAAATAGGAAATTAAATGAAAGAAAAAATATACATCATAATAATGATGATTATAATACAAATTGTGATGAAGAATATATTAAGGTTGATAATATAATAAATATTAATAAAGATGGACAAAATATTTCTTGTGATATATCAGAAAAAAATACAAATATAAAAAGTAATGATAATATTATGAATGAATATGATAATTCATTAATAGAAAAAAGACAAATAGAGAATAACTATTTGAATATAGACAAATCAGTATGTGATATAAAAGATTTAGAAGTATGTACAAGATATAATACCATATTTTTAAATTATGTTTTGTTGAGTCAATTAAGTTCTCATGATTTGTGTTTTAAATTAATTAAATATAAAAAGGTACTTTATCTTTATAAAAAAATAAGACGATTTAATTGGAATTGTATTAATTATGCATTTGTTAATATCATATATAAAGGTTTAAAATATGCATATATATATAATTTAAATATTGAAAATGAAATGCAAGAAATTCTTCATGTTATTTACTTTCTCTTTTTATTTTATATAAAATTACCAAGTAATGTGAAGTTAAATTCATCTAAACATTTTATACCAGAAGATTATAATTTGTTAGTTAATGATAATGAAAGTGTAGTCAAAGTTATTTCGAAAATTTTTGTTTTTTTGTTGAACAAGAAATATAGAAAAGGAAATCATAATCCATCTAATAAAAATGAAAAAAATTCCCAAGAATTATTATATAAATTTCTTTCCACCATGAATGAGAAAAATTTTACCATGTCAGAAATGAACACAAATAATAGCAACAACAATTTTATGCATAATGATACAAATGACAATAATAATGATAATAACAAGGACAATAATAGTTACAATAATAATTATAATAATAATGATAATTCTCTTGGGGAGAATTTTTTCCCCATATTTACAAACATAGATACATACGAATATCTAAATATTATTACCTCATTATTTATGCCACATATACATCCATCCAATATAGGAAAACATATAGGGAATATCAATTTATTTATTAATTCCTTCTTATATTGTTTTATTAGAAAAATGAAAAGGGAAGAGATTTATTTAAAACAAAAGAATAAAAAAACTGAACTTTGTAAAGAAATGGAAAATAACAAAATAAATGGAAATTCACACATTGATGATACTAATACAAATAATGAATATTTAGAACCAAAATATATGAATGATTATGTTAATAATTATTTTATTATGGAAGATGATAAAAAGTTTGTAATTGAGAAATTTATGGCCTTAGCTGTTCAAGGGATGTTTCCAAAAAGTAATAAAGGAATTAGTTTATTTGAAAATATTTTAAAACATTTATGTATTATTGATATAAATTGTTTAGATATATTTGTTAAGAAAATAATGGATTGTTTAATGAACGTTAATATTTCAACCCAGATATGTAATTGTCTATTATCTTTATGTTTGTTATTACCATTATTAATAAAATATAAATCAAAATATTTAAAAGATATCTTATATGTTATGAATATGGGTATAGATATATGTGATGTGTATAAAAGTTTTACAATTTTCTCTTTTCTAAGTATTTTATTTTCATACATATCTATTGTGAAACTAGATAGTTGTACAAATGATGATTATTCTTTAGCTATTGATGAATATAAAAAAATGATATCTTTATTTAGTGAAGATAATAAAAAAATGTTAAATAATGAAGATATAAAAAAATTATTAACAGAAAGAAAAGAATTGATTGATTATTTGTGTTATTGGGTATATGAATTTTTTGATAAAATTATGTATTTCATAAAATTCTCTAAGAGTCAAAAAAGTAAAGATAGTAAAAAACAAAATGGAGATAATAAAGACAATAAAATAGAAAATGATTTATATACAGGATTAAAGACGACAATAATCTCATTGTTTATTCATTTAGATCATGAAATAGTATATGATTTAAGTCAAAGATTTCTAAATAATATCGAATTAGAAAATTCCAAATTTTTATCTATTATACCATATGCTATAAGTTTAGTAGATAATAAAAAAATATTTGATCTTTTGTTTAATGCCTTTTATAAAAAATTAATAACAAAGAAGAAAAAGAAAAGAACAATTATATTATCCAATGAAAATAATAATATGAATAAAGTGAATAATGAAACATCAAAAAACATACAAACATCTTTAGAATCTCAAGAATTAGAAGAATATTATGTTTATACGAAAAATGAATATGCTAATGATGATACTGTAAAATGTTATTTACAGTTTTTATCAAGTTTAATGAGAAGAGCAAAAAATGAATTTCTCAATGTAGAAGATATATATCAATTAATTAAAATATATATAGTGGAAGATAATATTGCTGTATTCAAATATATATGTAAAATTATATATAGATTTTTAGAATATAATTTTAGTGTAACTATAATGGATTATTCATGTTTTCCAATAAATGAAAAAATGAGTAATAAGGAAAAATTATGTACAACATCATATTGGGGAATACCATGGCATGTCATTGTATATTATGAGAATATCATGAATCATATAAATGTTTCACCAAATCAAATAAATGTTACAAATGTTTCACTACATCGAATAAATGATACAAATGTTTCACCAAATCAAATAAATGATACAAATGTTTCACCAAATCAAATTAATGATACAAATGTTTCACCACATCAAATAAATGATACAGATGTTTCACCAAATCAAATAAATGATACAGATGTTTCACCAAATCAAATAAATGATACAAATGTTTCACCAAATCATTTAAATGATACGAATATTTCACCAAATCATTTAAATGACACAGTTGTGTTACGTAACCAATCAAATAACAGAAACGAATTAATCAAATGGAAAACACCATTATTAAAAGATGTAAAGGTTGGCAAAAAGTTTATTTTTTTTCTTTTGGACTATTTAATAGACTTACTAATTCAATGTGATATTCCAGTTAATACACCTAATATTGTAAGATATATTGAAAAAAGAAAGTTAGGTGAAAATAGGAGGAAAATAGAATGGAAATTTTCCTTAACATATGCTAATGTTATATCAAGAATATATAAAGTAATAAAATGCATAATTAAACCAACTAGTTTTCTATATCCAGATGAAAGATATAATTATAATAATTTATTAACAAAATGCCATGTTATTAATTCGAAATTATCTTTCTTTTTATATGTATATATATCAGAAATTGTTATTACATTATCTTTACGCGTGTTAAGAATACCTTCAAATATTTTAGATATGTCCACATTTATTCGTGAATGTAATGATAATGAAGAAAAGACTGAGAACAGTTCAAATGAAAAAATAGTCCAAAATATGGATAATAGAAATGAACTTAAAAAATTAAAAGAAGAATTTTATCGTACAGTTATAAATAATAGAGAAAAAGATATAAAAGCTGATGCAAAAGTTCAAAGGAAAATGATTAAGAACATACATTTCTTATTATTAAAATGTAATGAAAATCCAAACTCAAGTTTATATAATGAATATATTAATAATGTGTTATCATTTACATATAATATTTATCCTTATAGTTATAATTATGATATAATAAAAAGTCAGTATATTAATAATATATTTTATTTATTTAATGAAAGATTAAAACAAAGAAAAAAAAATTATGCTTTTCGTGGATTTAGAAAACAATTATGTAATATTTTATTCTATATTAATTTATCTATTTATTCTCAAGTACGATCCTATTCTCAAAATACAATTAAATTAATTTTGCCATCTTTTAAAATGATTAAGACTTCATTTTTAAAAACATGTGCTTTTTATTTGAAAAATTACATTAAGTTGTATTTGCTTACCAAGGGGGATATCTTACAAAACAAGAAAACATTGGATGATTCAAATGATGGTGAATTAAAAGAGCAAAACATGAAAAGGGATGTAATAAATAAGGAAAATATGCATATAGAGAAAAATTATGAGGAGGTAAGTGCTGTTCAAAACACATCAGAACATATTAACAATACTGAATTTGTAAAAGAAAGTAATATACACAATGAACATCATAATAATATTAATAATGTATCGATTAATAAGTGGAGTACCTTAAAAAGTTTAAATGATTTAAATAATAATGATTATTTTGAAAATAAATGTATTAGCTCATTTAATGGAATAATAGTAAGTATTATAAACAATATGGGTTTAATAAAAAAAATTAGTACTGATGTGACTTTATTGAAAAAGTTTCTTAAAGTTATAATTAGAATTTTAAGATTAGATATACAAAAAGAAGATATAACTATGAAATGTATGAAGTTAGTTTATTCCATTATTAATAATAGATTTATTAAAAAAAGTGTAGAAGAAAAGAAAAAAAAGAAAAAAATTAATAAACTTTTTTTATGTTTAAAGGAAGAAAGTGAAAAAAAGAATAATATATATTCACAAATTGTTATTATGTCATTTTTAATTTGTTTTAATTATTTTGTAATAGACAATCATTGTGAATTTTATTTTAATTATTTAATAGAAAATTTGTCGATCAAAAAAAATGTTCATGTATATAATTTAGCATTTTGTGGATTTATTAAAATGTTGAAATATTTAAATGATTTTCATTTGAAAGGTGTTATTCCTAAACATATAGCACTCACATTTGAAACAGATAAAATTTATAAAAATATTATTGATATATGTATATATAAAAATTTTAAAAACAAGAAGAAAAATAATAGTATGAATGCTATAATAATTAATTTGTCCAAAATTCAAAAGCCATTCAAGGGTTTTACGCAAATAAGTGAAACTTGTCTAAAAGATTTCTATTCTTATTATGTCTTCTTTGAATTTTTAGTTAATATACAAAATGCTTATTTTGAAGAAATGCAAGAAAAAGAAGCTCGCTTGCGTGCAATGGAAAACTTGATGAAGGAAGAAAATTATAATAAGGATTTAACACAAGAACATGAAGAACAAAATATAAAAGAAAATGACGGTGAGCATACAGTTGAATGTATAAGTACACATAATGGAAATAATAAGGGCAAATCTATTGCAGATCATATAAACAAACATAATTTAGAAGAAAAAGAAGCAAACCATATTTCTTGTAATGAAGACATGATAAATCATAAAACAAGTGATGCTGATGATAATAATAATCAGAAAGAATCAAGAAATGATAATACATATACTGAAAACTTAAATGTTAAAAATTGTAAATTGAAATACATTGAAATGGTACTTATAATATTAAAAGAATTGCAAATGGATATACATTATTCTGATAATGAATATAAATGTGCGTTTATATCATTATTGTGCCCTTTACTTTTATCCTTAAAAAATCTAAGAAATAAAGAAGAAGCTGAAGATATAATAAAAGTTATAGTGAACCTATTAGAAAAAGAAATTGCCATGGTAAATATCGAAGTATTTAATGTATGGATATATTGTTTTCATTTGTTATTTATTAATATAAAAAAGAAATATATTCATTTATATAATAAGTTATTTGATTTCTGTTTAACGTTTAATGTTCAAGATATATCTAATGTAACATTTAAGAAAAAAATGCAATTATTCGATATTATGCTTTTATATAGTCTTCATAAAAATGTTCACATATTGGATAACAGCTTAATGAATTTTGTAAAATTAGTTGAAAATGATAACATAGCAGTTAGACAAGTTATAGGTGATGTATTCTGTTATATATTGTATGTTTTATATGACAATAAGCATTATGAACATTTAAAATGTATGTATTATAATATATTATTATTTTTATATACATCAGCTAACAAGGTTATTGCATATTTACAGGAAAATAGTATAAGCTTATCAAAACAGTCCAAATATATATATATATTAGAAACATATGCATATTTAACACTTACAGCATTTAATAATAAATGTATGTACGTATTTAACAACTTAAGTATTATATTTTTAAAGATGTTCATGTTATCATTTCAGTTGGTTGACGTGTTTATAAACGGATTGGTTAGTAAAGCAATCAATTGCTTTTTATGCCCATCCTTATATTTATTCAAATTTGATATAATAAATTGTAGTAACAATAATATACAAATATATGATATAAATAATAATAATGATAATAATTTAAACAATATGTGTTTACCTGACCAAGTGCATAATTTAAATATTTTATTAGAACATGATATAGGAACCTTAGTTATTAAAAATATAAGCGATTTGATTAACAAATCTAATTGGAAAATAAGAAATTGTGCCTTACATTTTTGTTATTATTTTCATTTGTATTATTGTATTTTCTTTTATAATAAAAAAGAAAATGCTTTTCTTTTAAATATGTTTATATCATTATTAGTTGATAGTTACATTGAAATTCAAAATTTATCACGTGATATTTTATCATCTGTCTTTTGTTATTATGATAATAAGACACTTCAAATGTTTTCGAGTTATTTTCTATCCCTAGTAAATGACCATAAAAATTTACAAAAACTACCTTCCATATCTAAAGAAACTTCATTAAAAATCATCGACAAAAAAAAAACAGTTTCTATTTATGCACTTATAAGTATTGTTAATTCGTTCCCAAATTACATACCCCCATGGTTACCAAATATATTAATAAGTGTAGCAAAATTGTCTAATAGTTCTTCACATGTTATAAAAAAAGAGATAGAAAAGTGTATTCAAAACTTTTTAAGAACACATAAAGATGAATGGGAATACAAATATAAGCAAATATTTACAGAAGAACAGTTAAATATTTTGGACTTATATAAAGGAGAGCTAAATTATTTCACATAAAATGTGTAAATATAATTATTTGACAAAACAAGTATTTATACTTTAAAATGGATATTTCTTTATATTTGTTTTTCATATATTAATATGATGTCATGTTAATATATTTATATTTTAACATGATAATATTTTTATATAAGTTATTTTATACAAAAAAATAAAATAAAATAATAAATAAATAAATAATAATAATATAATAAACAAAATATACATATATACATATTATATGTCATACTTTTGTGTTTATTTATTTATGCAAAATAAAATAAACTTTTTAATTTTTAAAAATTTTGTTTTTGCATATTTTTATAATTACATAATAAAAACATTAATAATAACAGAAAAAAAAAAAAAATAAAATAAATAATAATAAAAATAAAAAATAAGAAATTTTATTTGTCTAAATTACAGTGATATTGAATTTCCTTGAATATATTTATACTGAAAAAAAAAAATAAAATAAAATAAAGTAAAAATTTGAATACCATAATATATATATATATATATATATATATATATATATATATATATATGTAATATATATATTTTATCTATATATTAATACTTTTTGTTACATATTTTTATATTACTAGTTTGTTTTGGAAAATTTTGAAATAGGTATTGGAATTTTGTCAAGGTTATAAAAATTTTTGATTGCATTGAGTCTCCCCTCTAAATTTGAATCATATTTGTCACTCTTTGTACATATAACACGAAAGGGCACATTGGTTCTTCTAAAAATTTTGCAAATAAATAAAAGAATAAATAAATAATTATACATATATATATATATATATATATATATATATATATATATATGTATATAATTTTTAATTAGCATTATAAATATTACTTTATCATATCCACAAGAGATAAATCTATTCTCTGTACATCTACACTCATATCAATTAAAATAAGGAACAAACAAATTTGATTTCTTAAAAAGATATAATCATCCAAATTTTTCCTTAAATAATCCATTTTCTTTTTTCCTATCCCTTCAGCATATCCTAAACCTGGCATATCAGTTATAATAAATAACCGTTTTCTTTTTTCATTTTCAAAAGAATATAGATTTATAGATCTTGTGCATCCACTATTCTTGGAAACTTTAATATCTTTATTTTCATTTATTTTTAATAAATATCTTATAAAATTTCGAAGAAATGTAGACTTTCCAACATTGCTTCTTCCTAATATGCAAATTTCATTTACTCCAAAATTTTCGATCTTTTCATAATCATGAAATTTGCCTTTAAAATAAAAAAAAATAAAAATAAATGACATTATACATAAAATAAATGGTAAAAATATATGTACAACAAAAAAAAATATATATGTAAATATTATGTGTTATTCTTATTTCTACTTTGCTTTTATATTTATTTTATTTATTTATTTATTTTTTAACCTATGCAGGAAAAATGCTTAATGTCTGATATATTAATATTTTTGTTTACAACTAGTAAATTTTTTAGGTTAGTTTTTATTTTATTAAAGCTGATATTTTTATAAAGTTTATATTCCAAGTCCTCTTTGTTATTATCATTATTATTATCTAAAAATAAAAATTTATTCACATATATATATATATATATAAACCAAATGATAATAATGCGGTGTTAAGTCAACATATATAAGTGTATCAAAATGAATTGATATATCAAGTAAAAAAATACATATATTTAAAATTATGTTATTTTCCTCATAATATTACTTTTATATAAAGGAGGTTTGTGATTTGGCAATGATCTAATATAAATTTTTTTTTGTGTGAAACCATAAATAAACATCAAATTAATGCAGAATGTCAGATAAAATATATATAAAAAATAAGACCTTTTTCCTTTATTTGGCATTTATCAAAACATGTTATTCAATTTTATTATTTAAGAACGAAATAAATAAGTTCTCATCAATATTTAACCTAAAACATCAAAATAAATAAAATATATGCAAATGTTTATATGTGTATTAGTTGTATATTTATTACTTTTTATAAAACATAATTTGAATACTTGAATAAAGTTCAAATGTAATATAACATATTTTTAAATATAAATCTTAATCATGATTTTATAACATGCATATGAAATATAAATTTTTGTATAATATATAATATAAAATATATAACTATATATATATATATATATATATATATATACATACATATTTATTTATTTATTTATTTATTTATATTTTTCCATTTTTATGTTGTATCATTATTTTAATTAACTTACCTTCATTTTTTGTTTTTTATTATGACGCATTATTTCAATTTCTACGGGATTGACCGAAGAACTATTTAAGATTTCATGAATCTATGATATTATAATATTGGAAAATGGGACATCGATAAATATAAGTAAATAAGTAAATAAATAAATAAATAAATATATATATATATTAATAATGTAAAAAAAAAAAAAAAAAAAAAAAAATTTTATATATAAATATATACACATATGTAATTTTCTTTTCTATTTCCTAACCTGACAAATATTATTTATTATATTTTTATTCATACTTAAAATAATATCTCCTTTTTTTAAACCAGCAATTTCAGCAGAAGATTTAGGAAGAATATTATGAACTTTTAACTCTTAAAAAAAATATATAATATATATATATATATATAAGTGTGTATCAAGATTATTGTATACATAATAATTTATAAATAAAATTTTTTATATTTTGAGATAAATGTTTTACCTTTTTTGAAGGTGGAACCGTTTCTAAGAGTCAATTCTTCTTCTTTAAATATTATTCCTAAAATAGAAGAATATATATATATATTTATTTATTTATATATTGTTTTTTTTATAATTTTAAAAGCTATAATTAAAATTTTTTTATTTTTTATATATTATTTCTATTTTATACCTAATGATGGTTCTTTATATGTTCCCTTATTTTGCAAAAATAATGCTATGTTTTTTAAAACATTAGAAGGCAAAGCCAATCTGCAAAAATAAATATATGCATATATATAATATATTTAAGAAACTTATCAGAAAAAGATCCTTTAAATGCAAGTATAATTTACATTAATTATTATATTTTTAAATATTATATACCCATAATTATCAATTTTTTTTTGTATCATGCCCACAAGATTGCCACGCTGATCGATGAGTGGTGAACCGGACATACCTTAAAAAAAAAAAAAAAAAAAAAATATATATATATATATATATAAATGTATATTTATACATATATAAAATAAAATATTGATAGCATATTTAATATATATATTTAATAACCCTTTTAAGTGAGTACCTTTATTTATAGGATTGCTAATTTGAATAAATGGATACAAACATATTTGTTTTTTTCCATTAAAATTTTCAAATTTAGAAAACGTTTGCTTTGGGTGATTTACTATCCCAACACTGCATGTTTCTTTGTCAAATTTCTACATGTGAGGAAAGGGAAAGTAAATAAATAAAAAAATGATATAACTTTGCATATATAAATATATATAAATATAAAAATGAACATACTTGAATTTGTCCATAAGCAATAACTATTTCTCCTTGTTTTAAGTCATCTCTTATGGCATCTAAAATGATAATTTTTAAAAAAGATATAAAAATATTATTTCTAAAAATTCAAATTATAATAATAAATATATTTCATAAAATTTATTATGGTATATATATTTTTACCTAAAGTTATATATGATAGGTTTTCCCTTGAATTTATTTTCAAAACACAGACATCTGATTCTTAAATTAATATAAATATGTATATATATATATATATATATTTGTATAGGTTTCATAATATAAATCAGCATTATGTGCCGATTACAGGTATATTCCCGTTTTGCATATGAAATAAATTATTACCTTTATGTAACCCTATTATTGTAGCTATAAAAAAATTATCTCCATTTTTTATAACAAATATGTCTTCCTTGTTCTATTAAAAATATTTAAATAAATATGTAATACATATATGGTTGTATAAGTATAAATATATTCATTTAAATTTTTACTTACCGCAATGTTATGTGCAGCTGTCAAAATATATCCTTAAAAAAAAATATATAAACATATATAAATATAAAAACATAAAAATATAAATATTAATATATCTATATTTCAAGAAATTTCATTTTACATATTTATATTGGATACCATTTTTGTTGTAAATAAATCCAGATCCCAAGAATATTAAGTCATCTACTGTAAAAGTATCTTCAGATGATGTCTTCTTTTTATTATATTTATGAATAGTAACAAAGCTGTTATATATATTATTTGGTATATTAAATGAATAATTTAATTCATGATTTGTGTTTTTCAAAGATATCTGTCCTATTATATAAATAGAAAAGTAGAAAATGACACATTTATATAATACACATATGATGAATTAATTATGAAACAAAGAAACCATATAAAATAAGCATTAACATGAACAACATAAATATTATATATATATATATATATATAGATATAGATATAGATAAAATAAAAAATCTAACTAGATTTATTTCCCTTCTTTTCCATATGTTCATTGGATGATTCGTTATTATTTAACTCTTCGCAGTAGGATAAACATATAAACGTTTCTAAAAATATCTTCTGTAAATGATCTTTTACACTATTTTTAATATAATCAAATTTACATTTTTTAGCGTTCATAACTGATATTTGAAGTAGATACTTTGGTAAAAAACTCAGCCGGTGCTTCCACAGCTGATGTGTTCTATAATAAAATAAGCATATAGACAATTTTATCATTTATAAATATATTTTGAATATAAGAAATATAAAAGTTTAATATTGTAAAAATTGTTTCGACATAAAATAAAATTAAAAATAAAATTAAATAAAATAGAAAATGCGGGATATGAGTGTATTGTTAACAGAAACTGCCTTCCACAAAAAAACAAAAAACAAAAAAAAAAGTTCAGAAATCGTATTACAAGAATTTATAAACAACAATAAAAACTATTAGTGTTAACAAAATAATATAAACATGTATAAATATATATATTTATTTATTTATATCCTTTTTTTTTTTTTTTATCTTATAGAAAAATATAATTCATAGGTTTAAAAGAATTTAATATTTTGTAATGTTAATAATTTATTAGATTATTCTAAAATTAATTAAACGTTAATATATATATATATATATATATTTATACAAGAATATAAAAAAAATAGGAAAAAGAAAAATATGTATATAAATTTTAATGCTTGTAATTTATTCTTTTCTTTTTTTCATTTGTTGAATGATATTCTTATGAAGGTTGTAAAAGAACATATATACAATATACACATATATATGTTGTATATATATACATACATATGTAAATCTATTAGTTTATGCCAATTGTGAAATTAGTTTTTCCAAAATTTCTTTGAAGTTGAATTTTTTAAAACCACAAAAAAAAAGAAAAAAATAAAATAAATAAATGAAATAAGTGTATAAATTAACTTAAAATATATAAAATATTGTTGGAATATCCTAATTTTTTTTTTTTAATTAATAATAGATATGATGAATATGGATTTTCTGATAATATTTCTGTGTAATAGTATTAAATATATACCTTATGTTTATTTATTTATTTATATTGCTGGGGATTTATTTTTCACATTTCATTTGTACTTATATATAAAAATATATAAATATATATATATCTATATATATATATATATTTATTTATTTATTCATTAATTAATTTATTTATTTATCAATTATTGTTATAATTTCTTATAAGGTGGATCTACTTTTTACTCAAATTTGAATCGTAAGTTATAAATGGATCACCATTAACTTTATTTTTTTTTTCTGTTTTCATTAAATTATATATGGTGAGAATTAATATGGTACAGATAATACAAAAGAAAACTATAGATGTATGAGCAAAGATATATAAAGGTTCAATTTCATCTTCTGGTTTACATTCTCCATTGTAACAAGGAACAACCATTTGTTCATCATATGTATGATTATTACCATTTAATAATCTGTACCCCTTACCACAATATGACGAACATGTTGAATTATTAAAGAATTGAGTACATTCGTTATTATTACAATTATCAGAATTAAGGTTCATAAATTGAACTGCAGATGTTTCCATATTATTTACATCTAAATTTTGTTCTGCATATTTATTTACGCTATTAGAAAATTCTCCATATAAAAGTTTGTATAATTTTTGTTCTATATCACTATGAATATATTTTTTTAAAACGTCTATATTGATATCATTAATACTTGGATTTTTAGATACAAATGTAATTTTTAATTTACCAACAATTTTTTTGTTTGTACTTACATCATCATCAACATATAGAGTACAATTATATATTTCCTCTATTTCATTTATTATCGGGAAAATATATTTATATATACTTCCAATCCTTTCAAAATGTAATGGACAATTTTGATCGAGATAAAGATATTTTTTATTTTTTCTTTTTATTCCTAACAAGTAAAGGATATCTCCTGGTTTTGCTTCAACAAGAAATGTGTTATCATCATTATTATTTTGATTATACAATTTATCATCTTTAATTACATCTATTTTATTTAATAAATCAATGACAAGTTTATTTGTTAATTTCTTTTTGAATGAAAGTGAGGAATTATTATCTACATCATTAATTAATTTTTTATTCTCATTACTTTTGACATTTTTAATTGCAATTTTTGATATACCTTTATGCGTAGTTAAACCATTGACATCCTTACTTTCAAATACACAATGAAGATATGTATTTTTCTTCACTTTTTTTATATGTAAAATAGATGATATATATTCAGTATAAAATATAGAATTTTGATCAAATAAAGTTATCTCATCATCGTTAAATATATCATATATAGATAATGCATTATTTCCTGATGATTCAAGTGATACTTCATTAAAACAGTTTGTTTTTATAAATATATTTTCATTACCTTCTTTATATCTAGGTATAATTATTCCAATACTATCTCCTTCATATATTTCATGATAGCATATTACATCATCTTTCTGTTCATCAAAATATATATTATATTTTTCCGACGAAAAATCACAAATATATCCTTCACCCTTTATAGGATTATAAAATAAGAAAAAGATAAGAAAAAATATATATAACAATATGTTCGACATCTTAACCAAAAAAAAAAAATAAAAAATATTATATAAATAAATTATTTTCTTGAAGTAAAGAGTAAATGAAGTTATAAATAAATAAATAAATATATATATATATATATATATATATATATATGTGTATATATTTTTTTTTTATATTAACAGGAAAAATTATCTTTGAAACTTTAAAATTTTAAGGCGACAAATAAATAAATTTTAACTCTTGGTTTTTTACTTTTGTCTTGTTTTACAATTTACATATTAAGCAAGTATTAAAAACATTACAAAAAAAAATATATATATATATATATATATATATATATATATAAATGAATAGCATATCATTAATATCATATTTTTATATGCTCAAATTTTTTATTGTTTATAACAAACATAAGTATTTTAAACTTTTCATGTGTGTACATAAACAAAAAGAGAAAAAAATATTATAAGATAATGTCAAATCAAACAACTATTTTTGTCTATTTAATATTCAACTTAGACAAAATCAATTCTTTTTTTTTTCTCCTGCATGCAGATTTATATATTAACTTCAAAAATTATATTAATGATCTGTTTACAATATTATATATACAACATCTCATAATTAAAATTTTTTTTTTTTTTTAACTTATATAATTATTGGGAAAAGGGATCAACATTTAAAATTAGTATCCTTGCATCTTGTATTTAATTAAAAAAGGTTGCACCTTTAAAATAAATGTCCTACATATTAAGTTGTTCAAAATATTTAATATATATATATATATATAATTCTTACTGTTTTATATTATAAATTAAGGAACATCATTTTAATCATTCAATTTTTTTCTTTTTTTACATGGTGAACAATATATAACCATTTTATTCAAAATTACAATATATATATATATTAACCAAATATAACTTTATAAAAAGTATTTATAGCTTCTTTGGTATGTTTCAATTATTAAATTATAAATTGTAAAAAATGAAATTTTTAAAACGATAAAAAAAAATATATATATATATATACATATATAATAATAATAATAATGATATAATCTCATATATATAAGATTTATATTAACATATATATATATATATATATACAAAATATTGTATATATAAAGAATAATTATGGTTCAAAAGATTTTAAATAAAAAAAAAAAGAAAAAAAAAAAAAAAAAATTATATACATATATATGTATATATAACATAATAAAATATATTCTTTCTTCTATATATATTTCATAAGATATATTTTCATTTAAAATAAAAAAAAAAAAAATACCTTTTTTTTTTATTTCATAAATTCAACTTCATGGATATATTTTGAATATGTTAAAGTGTTTACTTCTTATTCTGTAACTTCATACATTTTACATATTATATGCAAAACGAGATACATTATTTCACGATTTTTTTTTTCTTGATACCTCCAAACAAATAAATAAATAATTAAATAAATAATATATATATATATATATATATATATGTTTGTGTGTATTCATTTGCGAGGTTTTCTTTTCTTTTCTTTTATATTTTATTGTATTATATTTAATTTAATTTTTACATTAGTCAAATGTAAAATCCTTATTTAAAACTGCATCATCAGTATTTGCAAAGACATTATTCAGTGGAATTTGCGCATTATTCAATTCATTATTAATAACAAATGGGAAATATTTGTATAATATTTTCCACGCTTTATTACAAATATTATCAACTTTTCTATCTTGTAGAGCATCAATTTTATGAACACTATCACATTCTTCAAACAAATGTACATATGGATTTGCCGGTAAGTTATCTCTTAATTTTTTATTTTCGCCCATTTCTAAAATATTTTCTAATCCCTCTAAAGTAACTGATATTATATTAGCATCTTCAACATCTAGTAAATTAGAAAGAGAATGTATAGCACCACATTCTACAAGATATTCAATTTGTAATTCGGATCCTCCTGAAGATGCATTGGAAATAGCCCAAGCAGCTTCTTTTCTCACTTCAAAATCTTCTTTCATTAATATATTAATAAGTTGTGGAATAACATTATTATCGATAACTGCTTGTATTTGTGAAATGTTACCTGCAGTTATATTGGAAAGAGCCCAACATGCTTCTTTTTTAATACTTTTTTTTGAAGAATTAAGTAAACAAGATAATTTTTGAACTGCTCCTAATTTTACAACTACATCTGTTTGTAAATCATCTCCTGTAACAATATTCCCAACAGTTCTCAATGCAGGTGTTTGAACTAAGAAGGAGCAATGACTTAATAATTCTACTACTCTTTCGGCTACTCCTGCATCTAATACAGAATTAATATTTTCATTTGAACCATCTGATAAATAGGAAAGGGTCCAGCATGCATCTGTCAATATTTCTTCATCATCATTATATATTAAGGCAGCTAATGTTGGTAAAGCCTTGGAAACAATTTCAAATTTTGGTGCAGGTTTACCTCTACATAAATTAGATAAGGTCCATGCAGCATTTCTAATTAGAGTTCTTTTATGGCTGGTTCGTAAAATTTTTAATAATAATGGTAATGAATTTTGATTTAAAACATATTCTCTACATTCAGCAGAATCTCCTGCAATATTTCCTAATGCCCAAACAGCTTGTTCACACACATCTTCTTTTTCACTGCTTAATAACCTAACAAGATGAGGAACAGCATTATTATCAATGACTACCTTAGTTTGTTCTTGTGATCCTGATGCAATATTAGTTATAACCCAAGCTGCCTCAAATTGTAAATCAGTTTTATCATCATATTTTAAAAATTCTACAATATAAGGAACAACGCCTGAATTTATAACTTCTTGTATTGGTGGCCCTTTTTCTATAGATAATAATTTTCTTAATTCTCTCGTACTATTTAATTGTGTTACATATTCATTAGATCTTACACCTATAGCTAATGTGGGAATTTTCTTTAACATTTCTAATGTGTTTGAACTATTATTTGATGAAGTGTTATATATGGAATCATTAGTTGAATCATTTTGATTTCCTTTTGCGTAATTAAGGTTATATGTATTATTCTCTTCAAATCCTATATTAGCCATTACCATAGCTCTTTTACTTTCTAATTGACATTCTCTTTGTTGTTTTCTTATCTGAACTACTAAATCTTCTCTTTTCCTTCTTGTGTCATCACAATTCTTTTTAAATTCTTTTCTTCTAGCTTCTATTCTCCTATCCATTTTTGCTATTGTATTATATTTATTTATATGTATATATATATATATAATATTTTACAATAAAAATAATAAGAACGAATAAGATTAATATATATAAGAAGAAAAAAAAAAAATAAAAAAAAATTAATACACAATATGTACTTTAAATCTTATTATAAATTATATTGCAAACATAAAAAACTGAGGATTAAATTAATGTAAAAAAAAAAAAAAAAAAAAAAAAAAAAAAAAAAAAAACATATATATTATATATATATAATGATAATTAATAATATATTTGTTATCCTTTATTTTTTTCTTTTTCTTTTTTTTTTTTTTTTATATATATTTGTAATATATATACATTATATATTTATATAATGCAATATTGTTCTTTTTTTCTTTCTTTTGTTAATATATTATTTTATTTAAGAACATAAATAATATATATATTATAATTTCATACACTAAATATATATATTTATATAAATAATATATATTTTATAAATATATTAAAAAAAATATATATTATTATATATCATAAATATATACATTTTTTTTTTAACATAATATTTTGAAGAAAAAAAAAAAAAAAACAATATTATAAAATTTTCTTTATATTATATTTCATAATATTTCCCTCTTTTTTTTTTTTTTTTTTTGTGAACATACTATATATATATATATATATGTATAATGTTTTTTTATTTTAATAATATTATATATATATGAAGTTTTATATATATATATTCAATTATTATTTTTTATTTTTTCTCATATAATAAGAAAAACATAAAAATCTATGTATATATATTTCTTATTTATATTAAGTTACAAACATAAATGTAAATTTATTTAATATATATAATAAAAATAACATAACCTTAATTTAATGAAATGTACATATAAAAATATTATATATATATATATATATATATATATATATATATTATATATATAATATTTATAAATATATATTAAATAAAACATTAAACATCAATAATAAATAATACACTATGTATATATATATATATATATATATATATATACATATGTATGTTATATAAATGATAGTTTTTTTATATTTGGATTTTTAAGGTTATTCATTATTTATATATTATAATATATATATATATATATATCATCATTTATATTACGAATAATAATTTTTTTATAATAAATAATGTTGTAAAATAAAATAACATTTTTATTGTAGTTATTAATATATATCATAAATATATATTTTAAAAAAGATATATTTATAAACATATTGAAGATATTTTAAAATTGGACTATTTTTTTTTTTTTTCTTTTTCTAATTAAGTACATTTAAATATGCGAGTTCAAAAAAAAAAAAAAAAAATTATATATATATATATAAAGAGTGTTATATATATATATATATATATATATATATATATATATATATATATTTTTATGGAAAATTTTTTATAATTCCCTTTTTTTTTTTTTTTTTTTATTATATATATATAAATATATATATTTTATATTATCTTAATAATAGTATAGAAAAAACAACAAATTTGATTTTTTATATATATTTTAAGAGAAAAAATTAAATTTTATAAAAATATGATTTATAAAAAAAAATACAAAATAATAAGTTTTTTTTTTTTTTTTTTTTATTATTATATGAAGTAATTTAAAAAATACAAAAGAAAAAAAAAATAATAATAAAAGGGCATACCATCATTTTTACATATTTTTTACCCTGTCCATATATTTTAATATACATATATTATATATATATATATATATATTTATATATTTATCAATACGTTAAGAAAGTATAAAAATAAATTTATATAATACAGGATAATAAACACTACAAATGGGAAATTTTTTTTAAAATATATTTTTATTGTACCACAAATCATATATGTCAATATATTTTTTTTTTTTAAAGTGTGTGTAGGTTTTCCTATTTATTTTTATCTGTATATCATAAAAAGTTTAGTAAATAATAATGCACATCCTTATTTTATTTTATTTTACATATGAAGTTTTTATAATTTTTGAATCTTATATGAATAAATAAAATCCTTATATAAATCAAATGATGAGAAGAAGAAAAAAAAAAAAAAAAAATTTTTTTTTTTAATATTTTTTTTGTAAAGAATGATATATGTTTGATAAATTATAAAAATTAATAGGAGTCAAAAAAAAAAAAAAAAAAAAAATTAATTTTACAAAAGGTATAATATATGTGTAAAATATAAATATATATAAACTGTTCACAGATGAGGATATATAAAAACATATATATATATATATATATATATATATATATATATATTTAATATGCATATTTAATATGTATATTTGTATTTACATAAAACAAAATTGTTATTAATTATTTCTCGTCATTATATAAATATAGATTTGTACTTTTTTTTCTTTTTTATAATTTAATTATGTTTTGGTGTACAATAAATTGAATGGATAAATTTTAAAACATGTAATTTATTTGGTAAGAAAAAAAATATATTATATATATATATATATATATATATATGCGTTAATAAGGGTAAAAATAATATATATAATAATAATATTATGTAAGGTGAATATTTTTTATTAAAAACTAATTATATAATAAAATGGATAACACATATGTATATATATATTATTTATTTATTTATTTATTATTATTATTTTTTTAATTTTATTCATGTGAAACAAAAGATTTTATCGATTCAGTTTTTAAGGTATATGAATTTTTTTTTTTATTATTTGTATACGAATCTTTGGAAATACTAATTGAATTACGTTGATTTGGAGAATCATAATTTTTATTATTAGTTTTTACTTTTTTTTCATATTTATCATTCTTATAATTTTTTTTTCTATCATTATATTTATTAGAATAATCATACCTTGACTCTGAAAAAGATTTAGAATGATTTCTCTTTGTATCTTTTTTATTCAAATTATGATAGTTATCATCCTTATTATTTCTTGAATATTTATAATCTTTTTCATGGTCCAATGATCTATCTCTTTGATTTATTAATCTTCTATCTTCATAAGATTTATTGTTATATTTACCTTTATAATTATCCGCATATTTATAATCATCTTGTTTATGTGATATTCTATTATGTTTAGGATAATAAGGCATTTTATCCTTTCCATTATCATATGGTTTTCTATAATCATTATTAGGATGATATTTGGATGATATATTTATATGATCATCATTTATTTTGCTATCTTTATGTTTATATGATTTGTTGAAATCATCTGGATGATGATAATTTTTATTATCATCTGTTCCATGATAGTTTGTGTTTTTTTCTTCTCTATATGATTTGAAATCTTTATTATTATAATTATCATTATTATTATAAGTATTGTATTTGCTATATTTTCTTTTATTATAATATTCTTTATCATATAAATCATGTTTATTATATTTATTTCTTTCATCATAATAGTTATAATGATCTTCTCTTTTACTATATTTTTTGTTATCTCCTACATAACCATCATTATATTTACTATACTTTCTCATGTTATTATTATTGTAATATTTATTGTCATTTTTATCTGCATATTTATCTGAAAATTTATCTCTATATTTATCTGGAAATTTATCTCTATATTTATCTTCATAATTTCTTCTTTTATAATTTCTATCTTCTTCAGCATACGATGGATATTTCCCTTTTCTATCATTATCAAAATCCTTAACAGGATAATGATAATTGGTGTTATCTTTATTCTGATAATCGTTATATTTTCTTTTTTTGTTCTCATAGTATTTATTGCTTTCCTTCCTGTTGTAGCTTTCATGCTCTCTTTTATTATTAATAGATGAGTTTTGAGATGTTCTTCTATTACTTCTCCTACTTGATATTTTAAAGGTTGAATTACTTTCACTTCCTTTTTCATTTTTTGTGTTTTTCTCTTTTTCATAATCAGACATATCATCATTATAATCAACGTCATATATGTCAGGTTTATCAAATGATTTACTTGCTGATTTGGAAACTTTATCATTTTTAAGGTTATCATTTTTTTGGGAACTTTCTTCTATACTTCTTTTATATGATTCTTCATTTGTTTTATGTTCATCATTTGTTTTGTTCTCATAATTACTTATTTCATCTTCATTTTCTTTCTTTTGATCATTATTAATATGTTCGTGGGTATTTTTGTGTTCATGTTCTTTTTTTTTATATCTGTCATAATCTTTGATATTCCCTTCTGCTCTTGTTCTTCTATCTCTTGTGGACAATGATCGACTATTACGTCGATTATAATTATTTCTTTTTATCATATCACTTGGAGAATAGTTTCTTTTTCCTATAGCTGTACTATGTACATTCTTATAAAATTTATTTTTATTATCATAATAATTTAGATTTTTTCTAAAATATTGATTTTTCGAATACATAAAATTGTGGTTATTACTATTCTTATATTTATACGAGCTGTTTCTATAATAATGATGAGAAAATTTCCTATCATTATTATTATAATTATGATCTTTATCATATTTATATTTAGAGAAATAATTTCTTTTATTGTCATTATCATATTTCTTATATTTCAAATTCTCAAGATCTTCTTTAGAATCTTTTCTTTTATTTCTATCATTATTATGTTCTTTGATATTATGATCAGATTCATATTTAAAGACACGAATGTTATCTTCATTATTTTCTTCTTTTTTACAAGTTGATTCATCCCATTTTTGTTTCTTTTTATTTACACTGTCTTTGTCCATATTATCTTTTAAATATTCATTCTTATATTTTGACAAGGACTGACAAAAATCGACGTGAATTCTTCTATCATCAATTACAACATTATCCATTTCAAAATATGCATTTAAACAATCTTCTTTTCTTTCAAATTCAATAAACCCATATTGCAATGAATTATTGGTGACTTTATCTTTAATAATTTTACATGATTTTATATTTCCAAATCTTGAAAAAATTATTTTCAAATCTTCTTCTTCAGTAACTGGGTTTAATTTACATACAAATAAAATATTTTCAGGTGGTTTCATATCAGCATCAGGTATATCACCTAATATTTCTAAAGTAAGGGCACTGGCTTTGGCATCCTTATCTTTTAATTCTTCTGTTATTTTCATCTCATAATTTTCATCATTATTTTCTTTATTATCTTTTTCTTCATTATCATCACTTTTTCCTATATTATTTACATTTTCATCTTTAACTTCATTTTTTTTTTCATTCTCTTCAATCTCTTCATCTTTTTCTTTTTTACTTTTTCGACCTCTCTTAGTTGTTGTAGTAGTATTGTTCGTCGTAGCCGTCGCACCCGTTTTCCTTGTGTATTTTCTTTTTTTCTTTTCTTGTGTTTTATTTTTTCCTACATCATATTCTTCATCCAAATTATCTTCTACAGATTTTACTTTTTCATCTTTTTCTTTTTGTTTCCTTCCTCTTTTATTATTACTAGTTTCTTCAACTTGCTCAGTCTCTTCACATGTATTACTTCTTTCTTCTTCAAGTCTCTCTTCACTTTTTTTCTTTCTTGAAAAATTAAAAAACATATTTTGAAATAGTTTTCCTTAAATGAATATATAAAGATAAATATATATATATATATATGTTCTAATTTTTATTTTATTTTTTCAGAATCTTTCAAAAAAAAGAAAAAAAAAATAATTCAATTAGAAAAAATAATAATTAACATATGACATTTTTTCACCCTTCCTTTATTTTATTTAAAAAATTTTTTTTTGAAATACTTTCATTTAAAAAATTGTTTTATATATACTTTAAAAAAATATGTTTTAAATATATAAATTATGTATCATCCCAAAAATTATAATGTGGGTAATAATAAATAATAATAAAAAAGGTAAATATATATAGAATAATTTTTTAGGGGAAAAAAATATTAAAAAAAAAGAAAAATAGTAAAATGGTATTCTCTAGATTTATTAATTTATTTATTTATTTATTATTTATTTTTTTTTTTTATATATTCACATGTAAATATTATATACGAAAATTTTACAAGTATGATAATATTTATTATTTATTATATATAAATATATATATATAATATTCTTAAATACATAATATATATACATATATAATATATTAATATATATATTTATAAATACTATATATATATATATATTATAATAATATGTTTCAAAATATTTCAATAAATATATAAATAATATATTTTATAATTATATTTTTAATATTATGCGTATATAAAAATAATTCATAGAAATAAAAGGGATATTCTTAAAATAATTTTATACATAACATAATATATTGTATTATATATATTATATAATAGGCTATTTTTTATTATATTATACATAAAATATATATTTTTTATACTTAATAAAATTATACTTTCTTTATTAATTATGAAAGTAACATAATTTTTAAATGAAAAATCTTAACATTTAAATTAATTTTATTTATTTATTGGTCAATTCTTTTTATATAGTTTTGTAATTTATAAAATAATGTTTTTCATTAATATATATATTATTGAGTATTTTTTTTTTTTTATTTATGTTTAATAATAACAATAAAAAACTTCCATAGTATAAACTTTTGTGTAATAATATAATATAATATATATATATAAATTTTTATTTGGTATATCCATTTTATTCTGATATATCTATTATTTTATTATATATTTTTTTTTTTTTCATCTTTTGATACAATTTTATATTTACTGAATTAAATAAAATATATTACTTTTTTATATGTTGCTTTTTTGAATACTAATATGTATATTAAATATTTCCATAAGATAATTAAATAAATAAATAAATATATATATATATATATATATATATATATATTATGATAACATTTTACATCATATATTAAAATATGTTCTGTCGTTATATTTTTTATGATAATACAATTGTAAGTCCAATGTTTTATAAATTACTCATTTCTGAAAGAACAACTGTTTTATATGAATGAGAAAAAGAAAATATAAAATTTAATTTTTATTTCGAAGAAAATGTACATATATATAATATACTTTTACTGGTATATAAAAAATATGTCATATATATATATATATATTTGAATATGAAGAATTACAATAATTCTTTTCTTATTTAAATAAAATATGTTCATAAAAAAAAATGAAAAGAAAAGAAAAATTCTACAAAATGTAGACAACTTAATAGAAGTATAATATATAAGAAAGCATATGTATATTTTTTTATCTTTAACTCCACGAAGTTTATTTGAAATTTATAAAAAAAAGAAGAGAAAAAATATAAAGCTATAAAATGTAATATATGTATAAAACATTTAATTTATATATTTCCCCACATTATGAATAATATATAAACAAAAAAAAAAAAAAAAAAAAAAAATATATATATATATATATATAAATGGTATATATAATAAATATATATATATATATATAATAAATATATATATGTAATTTTATATGAAACAAAAAATGTATATTCATATAAATATATATATATATATATTAAAATTTAACAAGAAATTTATAATATATATGAATACACAATATTTCTTACTTTCCTTCCTTCATTTTTCTTCTTTTCCACATATGAACTTATAAAAAAATACCCATTTTCAAGGAGTGAATAGGATTTCTTTTTATAAAATAATAAAATATTTTACATAATTTATTGGAAAGCACATAGTATATATATATATATATATATATATATATATTAATTATAAAAAAACATACAAAAAAAATAAAAATATTAATTCATATATTTCAAATAATAAATGATATATGGAATTAAAAATAAAAAATAAAAATGGGAAATAACATATTTTTTTTTTTTCTTTTTTTTTTTTAAATTTTAATTAAACAAAAAAGGTGTGTTCATAAAGGTTATTCATTTCTAATAATTTCTTTTCTTTTTTTTTTTTTTTATAAATATATTCCCATTGATTAATACTTTTGAGTATTATACTATTTTTTAAAATATAAAAATATTTTCATAACATAATTATATAAATATAAATAAATAAATATATATATATATATATATATATATATATATATGTGTGTGGTGGTTGTTTCCATTATATTCTTAACTATGATTATATAGTTGTTCATTTAATCTTTATTTTCATATTTGTATCATGACTTTTCCACATCTTCTTCAGCTTTATGTTCTATAAAATTAAAAGATTCCTTTACACAATTTTTTATCCTTCTATTATATTCTATTCTATTTTCAACAAATAAAAGAGCTGCCTCTTGATTGGCTGGACTGTTAGGGTTTGGATCACTTAAAAGTGATTGAATGGATGTCAATATTGCTGATATATCATATATTGGACTCCAGTGTTTTTGAAGAATATCAATACATATATTTCCATCCATGTATATATTGGGGTGAAACATTTTTGTTAAAAATTTTACTTTGGGTGGTCTGTTGGGATATTCATTACCAAATAAAAGTTCCAAGTGAAAAGTACCTACAAAAATATATATATAAATGTTAATATATATATATATATATATATATATATATATATCTGAACATTTAATTGTATATATCTTAATATATACAAACACATATAAGAAGAGGTAAATATAAATTTACAAATATGTGTGTACATTTTTACGTACCACCTTCCCATGGAGTATCAGCTGGTCCAAAAATGACAGCCCTCCATTTCATAATATCGTTTCCTATTGGTGAACCACTAACACCAAATGGGGAATCAGTTTGCAGCTTTCTAAAATCCCGAATTAACCTTTTCTTGGCTAAATTGGACATTTCTTAAAACCAATAAATAAATATATTAATAAATTGTAAGATATATATATATATATATATTTACTTAAAATGTATATAATATATTATTATTAATTATTTTTAAATATATTAAAAAAAAAAATTAATCAAGTGAATATATATAAATATATATATATATATATATATATATATATAATATAAATGTCAAAACATTTCAAAAAAGAATATATGGTTTGTATAAAAAAATTCATCACATATAATATAAACATATACAATATAATTAAATATACATATGCTTTTATATTTTATATATAGACATATATAAAATTTCAAATTGTTTTATATAAATGTTTATATTCATTATTTTATTTCTAATGTTTTGAAAAGAAAAAAAAAAAAAAAAATATATGGAAATAATATAAATATGATATAATTAATATATATATTCAAATGTAAGACCTTGAAAAAATAATGAAAAAAAAAAAAAAAAAACACATGCGTATTTCAATAATTTTTTACATCATCATAATATTTGTTTATACATATATTTTATATATGTATGATATTCAATAGGAGTATTCAACAAAAAGAGAACACTTTTTCTTCATTTTAAAATAGTTATAATAATTATAGTTCTTATAAAATAAAAATATTATAATAAAATATATAATTTCGTGTCATTTAAAAAATGGCGCATATTAAGGTATATATATATATATATATATATATATTATATAAATATATTTACCTTTAAATTTAAAAAAGAAATAATGAAATAATATAAATATATATATATTATTATATATATATATTTAATTTATTATAAAAAGAAAGCATAAAATAACAAAAAAAAAAAAAAATAATATTTAAATTGCTTAAATAAAATTTGCATTATATTGGTATTTCATATGAATATTTTTTTATTTTGGACTTAAATGCATTTATTATATATATACCAAAAAAAAATAGATCTCTATATAATATATGTATATAATTTATATACATACCAAAATTTTGTTATAAATATTTCATCATAATATATATTATATTACATTTTATTATATATATATATATATATATATATATAATATATATAATATATAATATATGTAATACTTCTTTTTTGTAATATATCAACAATTCATTATTTTTCAACATGTTTTAAATAATTAATTCTTATTTTTTTTTATATAAATACCTTTTTTTTCTTCTTTTTTTAATTATATTTTTCTAAAATATATAATATTATTATTTTATATATTTTAGATCTTTATTTAATTATATACCCATTAATTATTTTATATTATTAGAAAGGTTTTTTCATGCTTTCACATTATATATAATAAAAAGAAAGTAAAGGAAAGAAAATATTATTAAAAGAAATATATTATGTAATACATACATACATATATAAATATATATATATATATATATATATATATATATAATAGATCTTAACGAATGGAACATACTTAAAATGCTAAATAATTGTGAACTCATAAAAAAATAATTTTCATTTTACGATCATTTTTTTTTTTTTTTTTTTGGTAACCTCTACATAAATATTTTATATAACAAAAAAAAAAAAAAAGAAAAAAAAATAGTAGATAGATAAATATAGAGATCATAAATAAGGAGAAATAAAAGTTAAATGTATGTATCTATTTATGAATTAATGTATATGTGGAAACATATATTCTATGTATAAATAAATAAATAAATACATAAATATATATATATATATATATATATATATATATACACCAAGAAACATATTTATATTTCTCATTATATTACAAGCATAATTACACATATTAAAAAAGGATGCCAAAGTATTATTGTGAATATTGTGATATATATCTAACACACAGTTCACCTGTTGGGAGGCGTCAACATATACATGGGAGAAAACATATTAGTGCCAAGATAGAATATTTTCAAAATTTATTAAGAGAAGAAGGTATCACACCACAGAATTTTTTAGGATTTTTAAATAATAGAAATATAAATAGCCCATTAGGAAATCCTATGATGAATTATATGAATACAAATATGTATATGAAGTATAATCCAATGAAAGGTTATCATTCATATTCTATGCGGAATTCAAATCCATATCGTTTAAATATACATAATAATAAATATTCAAGAGCTGGGTATGTTCCACCAAGTCATCATAAATACTCTGTTAACCCAATACACAATAATTACCATCAGGCACATAATAACTATTCATACCCTAATTCAATAAATCCAAGTAACCAAATAAATTATTCAAATAATTACGGATCCAATAATTTTAACAATTCAAATGAATATAATAAAAATATGAATGAAAAGGATAATATAAATAATAATGATACACACGATAATAAGGTAAAAACAGATGAAAATCACCCTATAAATAATGATAATTTTTATAACACAAGAAATTTTTCATATGAAGAAAATCATTATTCAACTGATCATAATAAGCCAAGCTTTTTAAACAATGAAAATTCGAAGGAACATATAGGAAGTGACATATCTTGAATTTATAAATAATTAATGTGATAAATTATTAAGGGAACTATATGAATATGTACATATATATTCTCTTAAAATTTATATTGAACATAAATTTATATAGCACCGATTATATATTATTTTTTTTTTTATATATAATCAAATAATTTTAATTTGCCCATGAGAAATGTTTATTTCGACATGTGTAAAATATAATTTTTTTGTTTTTTTAGTAATATGAAAATATATATATATATACATATATGTTATATTCGTTTATTTATTTGTTTATCCATGTTTTCATTTCATATTTATTATTTTTTAATTTTTGAAAAAATAAATGGATAAATATCAAACTGTAGAATTTTTATTAAATATTATCATCATATAACTATTTTAAAATAATAACCATTTTTATTTTTGCTTATATATTTAATTTTAAAATTATAAATAAGTTTATAAGATTATTCCATATTGAAATAGGACAAATACATACACACATACATATATATATATATATATATATATATATATATATATATAATTTTTTCAAAAAAAGGTATTTGAATAAAATAAATTAATTAAATGGTTCCAAGAAAAAGCATTATCTTACATAAAAGCACTGATATATAAATGCATGTACATAGTTACCTTTAAAATTATAAAGAAAAATTCAAAGAATCATTAAAAAAATTAAATTATATTAATAATACATTATAAAATATATATTCACAAAAAAAAAAAAAAAAAAATGAAATAAAATACTTATAATTCATATATGCATTATCAGATTAAAATATATATACATATAAATAAATATATTAAAAAAAAAAAAAAAAATTTCATGAAAAACAATCCTCATAAGCATTCTTGGAATGTTTCTTTTCATGATGTTCTTTCAAAATCGATTGATTAACTGTACACATAAAAGAATGTCTACATAATTTACAAACAACATTCAAATTTTTTGAAGCGTCTTTAACGGTACTATTTTGTTTTGTTTTGTCATTTCTTTTGGATGATCTAATTCTATCAACTTCTCTTTGATTTCCTCGTGTCATTTTTTATAATTTCAAAAAATTACAATTAAAAAATAAATATACGTGTATATACATAAGGAATGATATAGATAAAAAAACATATATAAATATATATATATATATATATGTATATATTATGGTATTATATATAAAATAATAATTACATACATATATTATTTAAATAAATATATTATACAGTATAGTATTTTAATCATTATAAATCTTAATAATATAAAATAGTAACAATATAACATATACTATTAAATTATTATATATAATTTTTTACATATACATATATATATATATCTTTTTTTCCTTTAAAAATATGAAAAAAAAATTATATTAATAAAATTGTATTATTTTATTTTATTTTATTTTTTTTCTATTTCTAAAACATTCTTTAGTATAAATGCAAAAAAAAAAAAAAAAAAAAAAAAAAATTCCAAAATGTATAAAAAATTTAACTTAAGAAGAAATAATATAATATCTAAATTATTTTTCGAAAAAAAAAAAAAAAATATTGAATAATCTTGTTAGAATAATTTTACCTTTACGCATATAAAATTATTCATTACATATACACATGTATATAAAAATAATTCATATATTTACGAAAAACATTTATGCAAATATATTTTTTATATATAATATAAAATTCAATAGATCTACAGATTTAATATTATTAGAATTTAATAAATAAATATACGACAAAATGGTTATATGTAAATATATATATATATATATATATATATATATATATATATATATGTATGTATGTATAAATTGTTGCGTTAAAAAATAATATAAAAAAATTTTATGAAGAAAAAAATATTCAATATAAATATATCCATATTTTACTATTTCCTTTTTGCCAATAGTGGAAACATTTTAATTTTATATGCTGTTGATGATAAAGATAGATAAATTCTATAAATAAAATCATACAATTCATTATAATCCTTTGTATAATTTGCGAATCTATCACCTTGAAGATATTCTTTTCCAATAACGTAATATATTAAATCATTTTGTCTAGGCTTAATGATTTTTGATCTTTTATTTCTTAACTTTTTTTTTTTACTTTGTTTTATATTTTTTCTTTTTATTCTCTCAAATTTATTTGCATAATCACTTTTTATTGGATTGTTAAATATATTTTCATTACCTTTTGTATTTCTGATAATAAAATCATCAGATAAGTATTCATTTTTTATTTTATACTGTATTGAATTCTTATTTTTTCTTTTATAAATATACGGAATATTTGTTGTTTTATGATCGGAATAATTTTCATTGGTGTTATTTTGCATGTATATATTATAATCATCAGATGATTTAATATTCCTAGAGATTTTTTTACTACTGCCTTCTTTTTTTTTTAGTTCGCTTTCATTAAAATGATCTTTGTTTTTATAATAATTGTTCTTATTGTTGAAATTATCTAATATATTATAAGACATGTTTTGAATATCTCCCGAATTTTCAAGATTATCCATTTTGATTATCGTATGATGTGTTTCTCGTTCTTTTGATTTGATTTCTTGATTAAAAAAAATACTTCTATAAGAATCGAGGAAATTATATTTTTTCGATTTATCATTTTTCATAGTTGAGGCTTTTTTCATTTTGAATTCCATTATATCTTTTTCATTTCTATCATAACAATTCGTAGGATATTCCACTCCTCTCTTTTTTGAGTAATGTTTTAAAACATACACTGGATTTGTATTAAACCAATTATATGCTTTCATCTGGGCTACTTCATTATATGATACATTATTCATGCTTATGCTTTCATTGAGGTTTTTTCTTATAGCATTACAAATTATAAAATAAATAAATATATGAACAAAAAAAACTGAAGCAACTGTTAATATGGACGTTTTGTGTGATCTCCACATCCAGTAGAAGGGTAATATGGCTAAAATGCCTTTCAAAAAAATAAAAAAAAATATATGTATATAAACATATATATATATATATATATATATATATATATATATATTTATATATTTATTTATTTATTTATTTATTTATGTATATATTTTTCAGTATTTCACCTGTGGGGAGGGACCAAAAAGCCATTACCGTATCAAATAAAAAAGTGTTATAATAATATGTAATTTTGGTTTCTCGAAGAAACAAATATGTGTCTCTATATTTTATAAATAAATAGGATAAAAATAGGAGTAAGAATGTAAATGATGTATTGTATTTATCATGTGTGAAAAAGAATAACAAAAGAGTTACCGTAAAACTAATAACTGCTTCACTATATCTATAATGTAAATTACATTCAGGGCACTGAATTAATTTTTCAGCTTTTTTTATGGTTGTATTTGAACAAAACAATATTAGCATAGATTTATATAGAAATGGTAAAATATAAATTCCAAAAAAAGAAAAAAGTGTTGGAAATAAAGTGATAAAAGGAATAATATTATAATTTAGAGATCGTCCAAATGAATATTCTTCTCCTAATATAATATCCTTAGATTTAAGGTGAACAAATAGATGATTAGGAAAGAAAAGAAAAAAAGATCTAATTTTATTATCTCCACCTGCATTCGTTAAATGAGTAATAAGAACATTTAATAAAAAGTTTAATAGTTGGAATATACTATTAACACAAAATACAAAAGAATCAGTAGATTGTTTCTTATCAAATTTCATAAAATTACCAATTAATGTTGTTAAAAATGTTAATAAAAAATTTCCCAAACCTATAAATATACCTAATATTAGAGATATTAGTACATTAAATAAAATTTCTTGTTTTTTCTGTTTCTCAATAATACTTGCATGATGTAAAGCATATATTGCATAAGGACCATAAAATATAATACTCCATAACAAAATTAAAAATAAAAGTATAAGTATCGAAATTGTTATTTTTATTATCATTATAGGAATTATAAATGTATTATTGGAAATATTTTGCCATGTGATATCAATAGGTTCCACATCACACTTATTGACTTGAAATGGGTTATTTTGAAAAAAAAGAAATAAATTATTTTGTATTCTTTCGTTAGGTTTTTTATTTTCCCATTTTATATTTATTTCGTTATAGATTTTATTATCATTCATATTATTATTCCATAATGTATTGTTATTATTACTATTATTATTTGATAATAATTTATAGGTAATATTCTTGTGTATTTTTTTATCATTAAATATATTTTTTAAAAATAAAATAGGAGAAAATAAGAAGGAATAAAATTTATATTTTCCTTTATTTAATTCTTTTGTTGTTCCTTTCTCATTTATCTTGTTTTTTTTGTTTTTTTTGTTTTTTTTGTTTTTTTTGTTTATTTTTTTCTTTTCTATTTTTTCTATATATTTATTTATTAGTGAATAAGCCAAATTTAAATCTTTGGTAGTCTTAAATATGACATAAGCTTTGTTACAGCATTTAATATTTCTCACAACTTTCATGTCTTTAGACAAATCTCTCTTCAAAAAAAGTCCTCCTGTGTTATTACACATACAAAATGGAATATATCCATTTCTTACACGATTATCTTGATCTATTTTTGTTTTAAAGTAAGAAAATATCGATTTTCTTATATAATCATTTAAAAAATTTTTTTTTTTTTTTGATATGTTCTTATATTCTTTTGAGAATAAATCAAATAATTTGTTGGATATATCTTTAAAGAAATAATCTTCCATTTGGAAATTGTTTTTTTTATCATTTAATGTGATATTTTTATAAAATGTAGAATTTCTTCCCTTCTTATTGTAAATATTATCATTATAATACTTATCATTATAATACATATCATTATAAATATTATCATTATAATACATATCATTATGATACTTATCATCATTCTTTTCATATTGAGCATATTTGTATTTATTCATTTCTTCATTCCATTCTTTATTTAATATTAATGGATGATCATATAAAAGATTTTCAGAGAAAGTAATACTTTCATTCTTATTATTCATTTTATTATTTTTATATATATTCCATGTACAATTGTCATCCATACGATTAGTTTTCATGCTAGTAAATGTAGAATTTTGTATAAACATTTTTGAATCATTAGAGTGATTAGTATTTACAAAATTTATGTCATCCGTATGAATATCAATTTCATAAAGTGGAAAAAATTCATATCTTTTTAAATGTTGTAATTTTTCTATAAGATAATTATCATTTCCTTCATATAAATCAATATCTTTCCCATTAATTAAATTTGTAGAAATTGTATTGTCATTTAATATTTCCTTCTGGTTTATAACATTTATATTTTTATTTCTTTTTGAATATATGGACACTATTTTCTTTTTATTCTCCTTTTTCCATTCCTCATAATTTCGATATAATTTCATTTTAAAATCAGCCCATTCAATTTGTTCTTCTATCAAATTAAATACTAAATCTTTCTGCTGATAAAAATCATAACATGATGATATACCTATAATTTTTTTCTTTATTAAATTTTCAAAAAAATTCTGAATATCATGAATGGAAAGTGAACTTGAAAAATTAGCAATGGAAAGAGCATAATCCATCATACAGTATGAAGTGTTTTTTTTTATATTGTAAAATTTTCTTTGATTATATATAAATACAAACGTAATGATCATACATAAAATATATCTGACAAATGAGGAAAAAATCATATGATGTTTAAAACGAATCGTCATATTAAACATGTCTAGGGACATCCAATCTAAATTTTTCATATGAATTAATGGAGATATATTATGAGATATATAATTCTTTAAATTTTTACATTTTTCAAAAGATGTTGTAGATTCCACATTTCTATAAGTTTGTATTAATTCAGCAAAGGGTAAATATACATCAAATAAACTGACTACAATAAAAAGAATAGATAAAAAATTTAAGAAAGTTAAATAACGAAAATATAACATTAAACCAATACCTCCTATATCATTTTTGGATAATTTCATATTTAGTGGATATAATGGACGTCCATAAATTAAATTATTTCTAAATTTTGATAAGGTTCTATATTGATAAGCTAGTTTAAATAAAAAAATATTTATTTTATCTCTATTTTTATAAAAATATATAAACAAAAATATAAATGATAATAAAAAGATAAGAACCAAAAAACCACAACTTCTGGTAATAAATTCTTCATAAATCAAACTACATTTAGTACGGTCTCTTGATAATTTATAACCTTTAATACACTCTAAACATATATTAGGTAAATTATCTGAAATACTCAAAAAAGATTTTGAACCTTTTTGCAGTGTATTCTTAATACAACGAATACAACCAGATACTAAACACGGAAGACATTTATGTGTTTCTTCATCTGCAAATGTTAAAGAGGAATTATAAAGAGAACATTTTTCCTTACTTGTACATATGCCAATACATTTCCATACATCATTGGAACTTATAAAAGGACAATTCACTGGACAAAATAACTCGTTGTGATTATCAATAAAATAGGGCTCATCACAAATTATTTTCATCGCGTATAATATTATATATATATATATATATATAAAATAAAATAAATTCAATGAAAGAATAAATTCGTTTATCATGAAATTATAAAATATATCAAAGGGTTTTCAAGTGAAATATAAGTCTACATATTAAATGAATAAATGAATAAATAAATATATTTATATATTTTTATTATTAAAGGCCATGCAAAGTCTAATAAATTGAAAAAATAAAAAGTTAATTTACATATAAATGAGAATAATAATAAAAATATATTTAAGTAAAAAATACATCAAAAGGTTGAAGACAATTATATTCAAAAATTTAAGTTTTTATGTTACAAGTATAATAAATAAAAAGGAAAAAATATATACATACATACATATAAATAAATAATATATTTTTTTATATATTTTATTTTTTTAATAGTTCTCCTGTCGTGGATATATATTTAAATATACATATGTATACAGTCATTTATCTTTTCAATATTATATTTGAAATATAACACAAAAGGAGAAATAAGTTAACTAATATATATATATATATATATATATATTGTATTGTTTTGAGGATTAAATTATTGTATTTTTCAAGTCTCTAAATGTAACAACTTTTTGTTCTTGGAAAAAAAAAAAAAATTACCATGCATTCTTGAATTGGTATTATTTTATTTTATATCTTTTTTACAATCACGAATTGAATTAATATATGACGGACGCAATAATTATGGTTTATATAATTTTTAAATATATCATATTCTTTTAATTATTTTAAGATTATGATTTTTCCCTTTCTATATAAAAAAATATTGATCAGAAGTAATTATGTTTCTTTTTTCCTTTTTTTTTTTTTTTTTTTTTTTTTTATAATGTCTTATACTATTTTAAAAATTACATATATGAAAATATAAAAAATTATTATATATTTGTATTATATAATATCAAATATATTTTAGTATAGTATTCTATAATATGTATACAACATATATTTACAAATGATTAAAGTTTATATATTGCAGTTGGTTAATCTAATTTTTATTTCAAAAAATATAATATAATATAAATATACATATTCAAGATATCATTTTGTTTAAAATTGTGTAGTTCAGGATGTTAATTCATTAGTAAAAATATATATTATATAAACAAAAAAAAAAAAAAAAAAAAAAAATATACATATATATATATATATATATATATAATGAAATAACGAATTATACAAATTATTTTAACAACAATAATAAAACAAAATTAAAAAAGCCAAAGATCATTTATATAGAAATATAAATGTTCAATAATTTTATTTGTTAATCTTATATTCTAAAAATGAATAATATACAAAAAAAAAAAAAAAAAAAAAAAAAAAAAAAAGTAAAATAAAATAAAATAAAATGAACAAATAAGTAAATTAGATATACACATGATATCATACATAAGAAATAATATAGTGCTATTACATATGTATATATAATTTTACTGTAAAAAATTAAAATTTACAATATATAATATTTAAAGAAAAAATATATAATATATATATATATATATATATATAAACATATAGTATTTCTTTTTTATATTATTTCATTTTCTAAAATTTTTTGTTTGAATCAAAAACAGGATAACTTAAGGCTTTAAATGAATTTCTACTCATATTATTATTACTTACATCACTATTTAAACTATTTAAAACATTATAAGATTTTCGGTTGTTAGGTGTGGATATCATATTGTGTAGAGAAAATGGGTTTTTATCAGAAACGTTTACAGGTGCAAAATCAGGATTATACATATTATTATCATGAAATCTGTTCATATCATTTAAACTATTTTGTTGTGAATAACATAATAAATTCATATTATTGCCTGAGTGTAATAGTCCTGAACCACTATTTGATTTATTTAGATTATTATTTAATATATAAGTTGAATTTTTTTTGTTTTGATACATTTTATTTTTATTACTCGGCATATTATTATCAAAAGACATTTTCTGGTTCATTGCATTTTGATTATGATTTAGGGTATTATACATATTTTTATTCGAATATTGTTGATTATATAAAGGTTTTATATTATTTGGTGAATAATTATTATTTAAAGAATTTCTTTTATTTAATAAATATAATCTATTATTAATATTACTCATATTACTCATATTATTCATATTATTCATATTGTTCATGTTACTCATATTATTCATATTATTCATGTTACTCATGTTACTAATATTATTCATATTATTCATATTATTTGTGGTGTTATAATAATTTGCATTATCCATAGCATTACTATATCTATTACTTTCACCATTACTACTATTATCAAAAGGGTCATATGGTACCATACTCATTTTATTATTATATTTCATTTTATTATTTATATCACTATCTTCATTTAATTTCATATTAAAATTATTAGGATAATTCATTTTATTAAAATACATTGGATTAAAATCATCTGAACATATTGGATTGATATTGGCTAGATCACTATTTGGTGAGTTCATATATTTTAAATGAAAATTATTTTTTGAATATGGATTGTTATTATTATCAAATGGTATATGATTATTTATATTATTATTAAATGCATTAAAATCATGATAATTATGTTCACTCATTTGATTATAATTTAAATGATTCCCATCGAATTCATTAAAATTATTATCGAAATTATTTTTGTAATCTGAATTACTCATATTATTTGAATTCATTATTCCAATCATACCAGGAGTATTTGGATCATAATCATTTAAACTAAATTCATCATCAAAATCATCATCTGAATCATCATATTTTTTTTTTCTTTTATATTTACTATCTTTATTATCTTTATAACTTTTATCTCGTGTTCTATCTCTTATTCTATCCCTATCCTTATCTTTATCTCTATCCTTATCTCTATCTCTTTCTTTTTTTTTTTTTTTCTCTTTTTTTTTAAATTTTTCATCATACTCTGAATCAGAACTATCTGTTACTACTTCTATATGTTTTCTAGTTGATGAACGTCGATTTTTTGATTTGGATTTTTTTTCTTGACTATAACTTGATTTTTTATTATGATGGTGATGGTGGTGGTGATGATGTTTATTATTATTATTATGTTGTTTATAATAAGCTGAATCACCAAATTTTTTTTCTAATTTTTGCACATCATAATAACTTATCGAATCTTCTCCTATTTTTTTTTTATGTTTACTTCTATATGAACATTTATCACATAAAAATTCATAATTAAATGTGTCAACAAATGTTGACTTTCCATAATTACAATAATTACATCTTTCTCTTGATGATAAAAAAAACAATTTCTCCACAGCTAAAGCTTCTTCGTATTCTCTTTCTGATATACCCAATTGTGTTGCTGACGACATTTTTACTTATTTATTATGTACAATCGCTTCTTTTTTTTTTTTTTTTTTTACTAAAGACATATATACTATATATATATATATATATATATATATATATATATATATATAGACTATATTTTTATTCAATATATTTTTTAAAAGAACAAAACATTAATTTTAAAGCAAAAAGGAGAAAAAAAAAAAAAAAAAAAAAAAGAAAACATAATCAAAAATGTTTTTCTTTTTTCTTTTTTCTTTTTTTCTTATTTATTTATATATATATATATTTTGATATATTTATTATATCTTATAGCTTTAAAATTTATATATTTTTTATGATAATTATAAAAAAAAAAAAAAAAGGTTTTTTCTTTTTCGTAATATATACATAGATTATATATTATTATGTATGCGAAAAAATAAATTAATTATATATTTAAAGATATAAATCAAATGGAATACATACATACATATATATATATATATATATATATATATATCCCTCTTTGTGGTAACTACATATTCTTCTCAAATCTTAAAAAAATATATATAACAACAAAGTTTTCATAACATATACATAAAAAAAAAAGAAAAAATTAATTTATATATATAATAAATATGTGTGTAAATAGTCAATAAATATATACATATATAATAATACAGTATGATAATTTATATATATAAATACATAATTATTCCTATTTTGTATAAAAAAAAAAAAATCTTTTAAAAATTATGGATTTTTTTTTTTTTTTTTTTTTTTATATAGCAAAAATTATTTATTACAAAAATATTAAGAAATTTTAAATATATAAAAAAATATAAATTTTTATATTTTTTTATATAATAATAAAAAAAAATATATATGCGGAATGCTTTTTGTTCTTAATATATATATATATATATATAATATATAATATATTATATTTCTTTCATTTATTCTTATTGTATATAAGTAATAATATATAAATTAATGATTATTAAAATATATATCTTTACAAATTAAAAATAAATATAAAAAAAAAAAATTCAATTTAATAAAAAAAAAAAATCAGGAAAATACATGAATATATTATAATATATAATATATTATATATAAATATTATTTTTTTATTTTTTAATTTTTAAATATTATTATTATTTAATATTTTTTTTTTTTTTTAAAAAGAAACCAAAAAAAAAAAAAAAAAAAAAAAAAAAAAAAAAAAAAAAAAAAAAGTTTTTATATATAAGTACATATATAAAAAAATAATTAAATATTATAATATATATTTATATATATATATATAATATTTTATAAAATAATATAAATCAATATGTTTTATAAAAGAGCATATGTAATATATTATATATAATATATATAATAATAATAAATATGTAGTATATTTTATATAAATGAATGAATACATATAATACATACAAATAATAAATAAAAAAGAAGTTTTTTTTTATTCTATAAAATATTTTGTTATAATAAAAATATTTTTTAAATTTTATTATAATTTTATATATATAATAATAATATTATAAAATAATATATAATATATATATATATATGTAAATAATAACAAAATAAAATACTACTTATTAAAAAATAAATGAAAAAAAAAAAAAACAAATAATAAATTCTTGTATTATAATATTTATATTATTTTTTATATATATTATTATTGTTGTTAATTCGGCTTGTTATTATTATTTTGCATGTATACTGCTTTTTTTAAATATAAGATTTTTATTATTTTTATTTTATGTTCTATTTTTTATATATAATAAATATATATGTAAAATTATATAAATATATATAATTATAAAAATTGTATAATATTATTATATATATATATATATATATATATATATATTTGTATAAAATATTAATAAATATTATTATTTATTATTCTATATAATACAAGAAAAAGTATTATATTATATTATTTTATAAGAGTGAAAAAAATTATTTTTTTACAACCATTATAAAAAAAAATATAATTTTTGAAGTATATATTTATTTTTTATGTTAAAAAGAAGAAAAAAAAAATTATTTAATAATTAACAAGAAGAAATCTATAGATTTCTCTCTATATATATATATATATATTAAAAACATAACTTTCAAAAATGTAAATATATAAATATATGTATTAATAATTATATATTTATGAGTTTTCTTCCTATTATATAATATATATTTTTCTATATTATTTTGAGTAAGTAAATAGAAAGTATTCTTTAAAAAAACAAAAAAAAAATTAATTGTATATATATTTTTTATATAATATAAACATCAAGTAATTTGTGTGTTCTTCGTATACACATAATTGCTACCTTTTTTTTTTTATTTTTTTTTTATTTTTAATATATTATATAATAATTCTCATAATATATTAATGAATAAATATTAACGTTTATTCGTAGAATAATATATTTTTTTCTGAATAAAAAGATTAAATAATATATATGTATATTATATATGTAATTATTATTAAAAATAAGAAAACAAAAAAGTTCGAGGTTCTCAAACATACAAGAATATATATTGTATGCCATGATATTTATTATTTTAGTTTATTTAAAGAAAAAAAGTTATAAGAACAAAAAAATATTTATTTTTTAAATATAATTGTACTTGTTAGTACAATTGTTATTTATAACAAGCATTAAGCTGTAAAAATATAAAAGGGTTAGCAATGTTATATGTATTCACTCAAAAAAAAAACAAAAACAAAATAATAAAAAATAAAGGAATTAAAAATATTAATTCTTTTTTTTTTTTAAGTTATTGTATATTCTGTATATATTATTATTATTATATAAATGGAATAAACAAATAAATGAATATATATAAATATATATATATATATATATATTGTTTTATTTGGTAAATTTTTTAATCATGTCATGTATTTTGAATTTGCTGCATCTCTCTTTTTTGCTTTTGTGCTTGATAAACTATTTCTTCAAATTTTGTTTTTATATTTTTACTTTTTTCTTGATCATGATTTGAATATTCCTTGGATTTATATCTTTGAGCTAATTCTCTTGCTCTTCTTTTAAGATTTGCAATTTTTATATCTATATCGCTAACACCATTTGGTGATGATGACATTAATTCTTGTTTTTTCTTATGTACTGTTTTTAAACATCCTGTTAACCCCCCTTGGTTTTTAAAAGTAAGTGTTCTGGTTGCTCTACGTACAAATGGTATTTCAGATGTATCATTATTTTCATCATTTACGTTAGATTCTTCATTTTCTTTATATACGTTTTTATCTTTGTCAAAAGTTTTTTCTTTTGAATCATTTATTTCTTCAAAATTAACTTTTGAAGTTTTCTTATTCATTATTCCTTCTTCTGTATTATTATCTTTTTCATCATTATTTTCAGTGTCGTTGAAAGACTGAAAATTATCTGATTTTGTCCCACTATGACTTAATAAATTTTCTATTAAATTGGAACTACCTCTTTTTGATAAAGAATTATTACTATAATAATGATTACTATGATAATAGCTACTCTTTGTATGATAACTACGATGTTGAGATGTAAGTGAATGAATACTATATGATTGATTTATTAGACTATTTATACGTTCACTTAATTTATTTGAACCACATGAACTACCACTAGAATTACGTGAATATGCGGAATTATTATTTTGTACTTCTTCTTTATTTAATTTTTTAAGAAGTTTACTATCATTATGTTCTTTTAACATATTTTTATTTCCTCCATATCCTCTATCTTTTATATATTCTTCATTATTTTCTATTACAGGTGAATATTCATATGTGTCTTCTTTTTTTTCATTTAAATAAATCTTATCATATGGACTAGTACTTTCTATATGTTCTTTTTCATAATTATAAATTTTTTTTTTGATATTTTGTGTATCTTTAGAATCTGCTTGTTCTACTTTATTATTTGAATGGATATTATCATTATTATTATTATTATTATATTTTTTTGTTTCGTCATATTCATAATTATTTTCTTTATTATAATGTTTCATGTCCTGTTCATAATAATATCCATTTTCTTCATAATCGTTTTTATCATCTGTATCATAATTCTCAGCTTCTTCGTAATAATTCATATTTTCATCATAATAATTTTTATCGTTTATATCATAATTTCCAGATTCTTTATATACATTCTCATTATCATTCTCATTGTATTCTTCATATTCATCTGTATAACTATTTGATAGATTATTAGCTGTATTATTATAATCATAAGTATTATTATCATTATTATGAACATTATTTTGATACTCTTCATCTTCTTCATTCGTATTACTATTATTATTAATAATTTCTTCTTCATTATCCTTTTGTTCTTCTTCTTCTTCATAATAATTATTTAATGAGTCATCATATTCTACCTTATTTTCATTATTATAAATTCTTATATCATTTTGAGAAGGATAAATATGATCACTCGTTTCTTTAATTCCCTTCTCACTTTGTGCATTTGCCTTTAAGGAATCATTTTGTGAATTTGATGGATCAGAAATATTAAATGATTCTTTCAGTTTCTTAATAAGATTATTACCACCTCTCATAATTTTATTAGAAACATTATTAGTTAATTCATACAATTGATTGTTAGAATCTTTTTTTTTATGAGATATTTCTTTATATCCCTTTTTATTTTTATGTTGTACATTTCTTGTGTTGTAGAATGAATATTTATCAACACTATCTTTCTCATTATACTTGGTTGTGTTATTACCTTGTGTATATTCATCGTTAAAAGTATCTTCATTATATTCTTTCCATTGAACACTCAGAATATCAAAAAAATATAATTTGCTGGTTACTATATCGTAATAATATTTCACATTCTCGGACATTTTTATAAAAATTATTAAAAAATCTATTTATAGCTATTAAGGTATAATATATACATACATATATTCACATATATATAATATATATATATATATATATATATATATATATATATATATATATATATATTATTTATTTTGTTTATTTTGTTTTTCTATATATAAAAAACAAACGGAAATTATATTAATATTTATCACAATTTAATATTTTTAAAAACTTCACTAATATTACATGCACAATTTTATTAAATAATTAAAGTTAATTTTTTAGTATGCATAAAAGAAGGGACATATATTTACAAGCGGAGAAAAAAAAAAAATTGTCTTTTTCTATTAAACACTAAAAATATTTATAAAATAAATACATGCATATATTTATATGTTTATATTTTACAAAAAATATTTTATATAATAAAAAAACAATAAGTTATATTACCATAAAAAATAAACATTGTGTAGCACGAATACTTTAAAATATAAAAATATATATATATATATATATATATATATATATATATATATATACATATACATATACATAATATATATGTTTTCCAAAATTTGTATCATTATTTTGATCTTATAAAATAAATATAAAATCGGGGTGAATTCATAGGAGTTGTACATTGCATGAAGAAGCGTTTTCAATTAATAAATATATAATGTATGTTATTCATATATATATATATATATATATATATATATATATATTTTTTTCATTCCAAAATGTGAATACATATATCTTTATAAAATATATTTAAAAAGATAAACATATAAAAAATAAAAAGAATAAAATTGTTTTAATGTTTAATATGTTTTAAAATCAACCAAGTGCACGTTGTTTTATATCCACACAAAGATATAAAAATCAACAAAATAAAATTAAAAATATGCATATGCATATATATTATTTATTTATAAACACATAAAATAAATTAAAAATGCGATAGAGATTAATATAAGAATTAAATTTTTTATATCAAAAAAAATAAATAAAAATAAAATTAAAATAAATATGCCACATACAAATATATATATATAATATATATATATATATATATATATATATATATATTTATATACATATATTTAATGGAATTTTTTTTTTTTTTTTTATAAATTATTAAAAACATAATACATTATCATATATTATAAAATATGACTTATTTTTCTTAATATATATATTAATATTAACAATCGCACACATATTATTTTTCCAAAAAATTAAGTGATATTATAAAGAAAAAATAAATATTTAGGAATGTTTAAAATAATATAAAATGAAAGAAACAAACCATATAGCATGTTAAATATATTTTCTTATAATATCGTTCACAAATTATTTTAAAAACCTTAAAAGTGGACACATCATCCGCAAAAAAATAGTCAAATAATTATTTCATATTGTTCAAAAAAAATGAAATAAAGAATTATTAAAGCAAAAATCTATTATACTTTTTACGTAATTTATCTCATTATTATATATATAAATATATTTTATTAATTAATTATTCCCCATTTCATACATAAGTTTAAGAAAAAATATATATAAAAATAAAAAATATTATAAGAAACAGTTATGCGAACTATATAAGATAAAACAATATGTTTATATATTTTAAAAAATTACATTACAAAGAGGTAGTTTAAGATTTTTTTTTTTTTTTTTTTTTTTTTTTTTTTTTTATGTCAACATATAAAACAAATAGGAATATATGATAAACCAAAAAAAGTGTATACTATTATTATGGTATAAAGGAACATTTTAGTGGTAATAAAATATATTAACATACAACAAAAGAAGATAAATATTATTTTAACGATCTATAACATTTATCATATGGTTGCTTTCATATGTTATGTCATTTTTACAATAATATTAGCATAAAATATATTTATATAAATGTTCAAAAGGACATTGGTCTTATATATATATATATATATATATATATATATATACATATATTTTCAATAAAAAAAATAAGAAGGAATTCATACTATGAACATATAAAATTTAATTGAAAATATAGAGATAAACAATTGAAAGATGGTTTTTATGATTCACAAGTTACAATATAGTTTTCAAATAATATAAATAAAAAAATAAAATAAAATTAAACATAAACAAGTATATATATATATATATATATATATATATATATATTACATCACATATCAAATTAATAATAATGTCTAAGTATATTTTTTGTTATGTTGCTGCTATAAACATATTTATCTGTCAAAAGGTGATCCTTTGCTGCTTAAGACATTGTTTATGATGGTTTGTTTCCTTAAATCTTCTTGAGTAGGAATACCCTCATTTTTCCTTTAAAATTAAAAAAAAAAAAAAGAAAATATATATATATATATATATATATATATATACTAAATAAAAATATATAAATAAATAAATATATATATATATATATATATATATATATATATACATATACATATATTTTGTATTTTTCTTTATTTAATTTCCCTCTCTATACATAATGAAAATGCTATTTTATATGAAGAAATTATATTTTTTAGGTAAAAATATATTACATTCTTTGCTCAAGTAGGAATTTCCTAATTTGCCCTTGCGTTTTTTCATCGAAATCAGTTAAATTCTTTTTTGATTCTATATTTTTGGTATCTATTTCTGTATCGCCTTTTATTACACATGGCCACCAATTTTCTCTTTTTTTTTCTAAATAAATTATAATTTTTTTTTTATCCTCTATACTCCATACACATTCCTGTTTGTCAACTTCTTCATAAAACATTCCTTCTAATTTCAATACACCTTTAAAAAAAAATATATGTATTGAGAATAAAATAGTTATGAGTTTTTTTAAATATAATATATATATATATATATATATATATATTTTTATTTTTTTTTTCTTTGGTGGCAATAATTTTTATACCAGAATGATAAATTTTAATATTTGTATTAGTTATTTGAACATTCACATCATTGGGTTTAATTTCTTCATTTAAAGGCAATTCTAAATTTATTTCTTTTAGGGCTTGATTCCAGTAATATTTGTCCGTTTTCCCTCCGTTCCATATAGATATATGATTTTCCTCTATAACAAAAATATATGAAAATTTGGATAAAAATAAGTGTTTGAAGTTTTATATAAAATATGTCATAAGAATAAAAAAATATTAAAAAAATTTTATTTATTTATTTTTTTTTTTATTTTTATTTTTTTCGTACGAGTAATATTAGATGAATGTACATGTGAATCCACTTTAGTTGAACTTGCTTGTTTATCCTTGTTCATATGTTCTGTTTTTGGTATGTATTCTATTTTTTTTAATTCATCACAACAAGTTAAATATTTATTTTTCATTTCTTGATTTTCAATTATATATGGTTGTTTTCTCATTATATAATTTATTTGATGTTTTCTAAATGACTTAATTAAAAGTTGTTCTCTACTATGTGCTTTAAATCCACAGTTATTATTATTTAATAAATTTTTAAGTATAACTCCATCATATTTTTCCGACAATATTTGTACATCCTTATCATTAAGCATAACATGAAAATAGTCCGTCTTATTTTCTAAGAATGATAAGAAAGTTTCTATTAAATCATCTATTGAATTAAAATCCCGGGCAATAGCCATGAGCATATTTTCATGTTTTTCTTTTTCCATAATAATTCTTATTTTGTATTTGTAAATAATTGGATACTAATGTATACTTTTTTAATTTGAAAGAAAAATAAATTATTATAAACACAATCAGAAAAAAAGATTATCTATTTAATAATGTGGATGTTGAATAAGATTATAACCAAACACCTATACTTAAATGAGAAACAATACAATTAAAAAAAAAAAAAAAAAAAAGACATTTATATATACATATATGTATATATGTATATATGTATATATATATATATATATATATATATTTTTAAACATTGCATATATGTAAACAATATTATGTTATTATAAAAATTTCATAATTCTTTATAGAATAAAAAAATATTATATAATTCATAAATTTGTTAAAAAATTACCTAAAATAATATAATAATAAGTTATAAACAGAAATAATGTAATAATATTAAGATATATACATAATATAATACACCTCACATAAACCTAAATAGTTTAAATATATCATATAATTCATACAAAAACAAGAAAAGAAATATTGATAAAATTTTAAATTTATTTTAACTTAAAATATTCTCTACACATTCATTTGAAAAAATATTGTGCTATTTTTTTAAATAAGAAAAAATACATGAAATAATAAATTATATATTTTTTATATATACAATTCTAAATTTTATTATTTTTATATTTATTTATATATTTTCCCTTTTTATTTTATTCTTTTTACATAATAATAATAAAAAAAAAAAATAAAAATTATTAAAAAAAAAAAAAATAAAAGAGAAAACTAAAGGAATTAATTTTTACGTAAATTATAATTCTTTATTTATTGGGTCTTGAAAAAATGAAATGAAATGAAATTAAATGAAATTAAATTAAATTAGTGTTGGAAATTTTGTTAAATAATATTATATATTTGTATCATAAATATACAACAAACGGTACGATTTTTTTTTATAAATATTTTTTTTTCGATTTTTTTTACCCCTTTATAAATGAATTTTTAAAAGGAAAAAATAAAATAAATAAAAAGGACAAGGAAAATGAAATAAAAAATAAATGGCGCATTATATACTTTCTTTGAATTAATATATATATATATATATATATATATATATATATATAAAGAAAAAGATATGAAAAATGGTTTATTTATATTGAATATATTTTTTTAAAATGTTATATTGTTAAAGTTTTAACATTTTTTTAATGGATAAAAAGAAAATTATTAAAATAATGATATTTTAAAGGGAAAAAATATATATATATATATATATATTAAATAATAAATGGACAAATCAATATATATATATATATATATATATATATGTATATATATTCACCTATTTATAATAAAAAAATTTCCTTTCTCCTTTTCTTTGTATAAAAGTTGGATAACATTTTTTAATTATTTAACACAAATTTCTATGCATTCATGAAAAGCATTATGTTTTCATAAAATACACTGAAAAAAAGGAAAGAGTTTATTGTAATATTAAATGTATAAATTGATGGGATTTATATTCTTCGCAGTATATATTAATAATATTATATATTATACATTATAAATTGTGTATTATATATTTTATATTTTTAATTTCGAATTATTGTACATTAATATATATACAAATATGTATGTAATATGTATTTCTTTTTAATCTCTATTAAAAAAAAAAAAAAAAAAAAAAAAAGAAGAAGAAATACAATAAGATACACCACATTTTGGTGTATGTATATACATATATTTACTTTAAATATCCTGTCATATACATATATATCATTATATCAGTTATAATTTACAAAACATACTTGTCTGATTCGTATAAACTTTTCTTAATTATAACTAATTATCCTTGAAAAATAATTAAAATATATAAATATATATATATATATATATATTACTTATAATTTGAGATGATAATTGTTTCTTGAAATAATGTATATATTTATTTATATTTTTAAATGACAGAAATAATATTTGAATACGTTTATTTCTTTTCTTTTTTTTTTGTAAAGGATAAAAATAATAATCTTTATAATAACTCTATTGTAAAGAACTATATACGAAATATATAACCCATATATTTTTATTGTATATGGTATTATATTCTATTATATATATTATAAAAATATTTTTTAAATGTTCACTGTTCTTATTACGGTATATAGAAAAATAAAATATTTATTTTATATTATATTAATTTGATTTTTATTATATTTTTTCCTTTTTTTTAACATCACAAGAAGAAAAAAATAGTAATATTTATTAAAATATGAATTTATTTAATATATATATATTATATATTAATATATCATATAATATTATATATATATATAAATATAAATTAATATTTTTAGTATTCACTCACATTTCATATATAATATATATATAAAATTTTATATATATATATATATATATATATATGTACATTAACATTGCATGCGATCGTTTTTTTTTTCTTTTTTTTTTTTCTTTTTTTTTTCTTCTTTTTTTTTTCTTCTTTTTTTTTTCTTCTTTTTTTTTTCTTCTTTTTTTTTTCTTCTTTTTTTTCCTTCCTATATTTTTTTTTCATAGGAGCCTTAGTGCCTCAAAAAAAGAAATCAGCGTTAATATTATAATAACACTATTATATTTGTGATATAAAAAAAAATATGTATACGCTTACATTTATTATATATAGTATTTTGTTAAAAAAAAACATATATATACCCTTATTTTCAAAAGTAGAACGAGCTTTTTTTAATAAAAAAAATAAATAAGTTTACAATATTAATTTATTTTTTCCTCATCTATATATAACAAGAAGTACATATATATGGATATATATTATTATTATATTTAAAGTTTATTTCTTGTATTATTATTTAAATGTTATTATATATAATATAATTTTATTATTTTAAATATATTCGTATATATTTATATATATATATATATATATATATATATATATTATTTATATATAATAAATAACAACCTCAAAAATATAATATATTTAGTTATAAAAATAGAAAAAACATTAATTTTTTTTTTTTCATATAGAAAATATAATATAAATTATACATATTTTTATAATATAGCTTTTTATAAAGAGAAAAAAAAAGTAAATCAGACTTATTTTATTACTATTTTTTTTATAAATATAATTTTCCTTATATATATTTAAATTTATTTGAATAAAAATTCTTTACAAAAAGAAAAATATCTTTTAATTTTTAAGCTTTATATTTTTAATAATAATTAAAATTTGTACAAAATGTTTTACGGTAAGTTATAATTTTCCCATTTAAAATAAATATACAAATAAATATAATGTATAAATATATATATATATAAAGCAAACTGATATTTTATATGAAATATATATATATTATATATATATATATATATATATATATATATAAAGCCACTTGATATTTTATATGAAATATATATATATATATATATATATATATATATATATATATATGCTTATGTATAATATTACATATTGTAGTTACAACATTTTGATGTTGATTAAAAGTGTATAATTTTATAAATTTTTTTATTTTGATGTTATATGTATTATGAATTATATGATTGTAGATATTGTGTGGTATGTATAAATTATGTTTATTTTATAAATATAATATGTTTAAAAATTGTATATTTATGTATATATTTGAAAAAGAAAATTTTTATCTTTTAATTATCTAATATATTATATATTATTATATAATATATATAGGAAAAAATATATATGTATTTATATGTATATATATATATATATATATATATATATATATATATATTTTAATTTATACGTATTTTTCATATTATACACACATAATATATATATATGTGATCATTTCTCTATAATTGTTTGTGACATGCTTATGTGTGTTAAGTGTTTTTTAGAAATACTACATTATATATTTATATAATATATGGTTGATATATATATATTTTTATTTTTTTTTTTTTTAGGAAAAGTACTTAAGCCTGATGAAACTGTAGTTCCTGAGGTTAAAGATGGATATTCAGTTATTCATTTATCAAGGGCCTGTTTAAATAATCCTGAGCATGAAGGAAAGATATATGTCCAAGTAGAGGACGGGAATGGATGCTATAACATATGTTGCTTACAAAAAAATGTATGTGAAGACACTCCATTAGATATATTTTTGATGTTAGATAATGATGTAAAAATAAAAACTAGTGGAAGTTCAAATGAAGTTCATATTGTAGGTTATTATGAAGTGTCCTTTGGTCAAGATAATTTAGACGAAGATGAAGATGAATTTGAAGATGAGTTCGATAACGACGAAGTAAGAATGCTTACAAAGAAAAATACCTTAAAAAATTCTCTTTCCAATGGTATATCCAAAAGAAAAAAAAACTTAGAAAACAACGAAGATGATGAAACAAACGTAGGAAGAAATGACGAAGATGACGATGATGACGATGATGAAGATGATGAAGATGATGAAGATGAAGATGATGAAGATGAAGAAGATGAAGATGATGATGATGAAGAAGATGAAGATGATGATGATGAAGAAGATGAGGATGAAGAAGGAGAAGATGAAGATGACGAAGAAGATGAAGACGAGGAGGATGAAGATGGAGAAGATGTTGAAAATAAAAAGAAAGGAGGAGATAAAAAAAAAAATAAAAGATCTTTAGAAAACAAAAATGATGGCCCATTAAAAAAATCTAAAATTGATGATGAAAGTCAATTTGAAAAAGATTTAGTAGCCTTCCTCAAAAAAAATGGTAAAAGTAAATTAACAGAATTAGGTAAAGTTAAAAAGCCAGAAGGACTTAAAATGAAATTAGGTTTCTTTATTAAAAAACATTCAAATGTTTTCAAATTTGATACTGAAGGTCAAATTGTATCATTAAAATAAATATAATGGACATTTGAATGTAAATATTAATATATATATATATATATAATATAAAGAGGGTTGTATTCATATATATAACTAAACAATATGTATGTACATATTTTACATGTAATTCATTATTATATATATATAAAATTTTTTATTATATCTTTATTATGTATTGTTGATAATCAATGAATTGGTTATTTATATTTTCTTTAATTAAAGTACACCTAATTTTATTTTTATTATTTTTCATCAAATTATTATAGATAGTTCTCATTTAATTTTTTTTCTATATATTAATGCATATAATTATTCCACCTTTTTTATTTGAAAAAAGTATCTGTTTTAATAAATTATTTATTCTACACAACTCTATATAATAATAATTAAAAAGAATTATTATTGTAATTAATATATTTTAATAACAACACAAAATAATAATAAATAATAAAATAATTAAAATATATGTTTATATACTTTTGAATAATATATATTATAATATTCAAATAAATAATAAAAAATATTCTTTTTTAATTACATGTCTTTAAACATATTTCTTACAAATATGTATTTATAATTTAATTAAAAAAAAAAAAAAAAAAAAAAAAAAAAAAAACTACTTTTAATACTTTTGCTAGTTGTAAGGTATAAGGTAAAGAGAAAAAAAAAAAAAAAAAAAGGAAAAAAAAAACAGTTACTATAAATAAATTGCCACTGAAATATATATAAATATTTTTAATTAAATATATATAAAAAAAAACAGTTTAAAAAATTATAAAACGCATCTACATTACAATTAATTATATAATTTTTTAATATGTTCCATATTGATGTGCTTCCCTGGACCTCTGTTTTAAGCTTCGAAGAAGAAGAAAAAAAAAAAAAAATATATAATATATATATATATATATATATATATATATGTATACACAAATATAATGTCATATATTATAATATTTTTATCTTTTTCTTACAAGTAATAATCAGGATCTTCCGAATTGTTAATATGATTATTTATTGCATTTACCGAATTATATTCTATTTGCTCAAATTCATAGTCTTCACCATACATATTGGTATTGTTCATATCTTGGAAAAAAAAAGATACATATATATATATATATATTTATTTATGTAGTATAATATTTGTTTTTTATTCTTTATATTATATATATTTAACGAATTATATAATATTTATTAATTACTGTTATCATTATCCGATTTACAGTTATCCTATGAAAAAAGAAAATAATGAATATGTAAAAAATTACTAAGAGTTTATTATATATTATATATCAAAATAGGAATGATCTTTATATATATATATATATATTTTTATCTATTTATACCTTCATATTATAATTATCATAATTCTTGTCCATATTTTCAGAATTATATATATCATTATTTCTTTTCATATTCATATTATGTCCTTGGTAAATTCTATAACAAAAAGGAATATTTAAAAAAATAAAATAAAAAAATAAATATAAAGACATGAAAATATGATATGTGTTTACATTTTTTTTTTTTATTCTTCTTCTCTTTTTTTTTCTTTCTATTTTATTTTATTTTTATAATTTTAAATATATATTCAAAAATTAAAATATATTATTATAACTATTTATAAATGCATATGTAATATATTATGTGGATATAAGAATTTTCAAAATAGAATATTCTAAATTATTCTAAAATATTAAATATCAGTTTATTATTTTATTTACATCTCTTTTTTCTTTTTTTTTTTTTTTTTTTTTTCTTTTTTTCTTTTTTTCCCCCACAAACATATATATATGTAAATATATATATATATATATATATAAACATATACACATAAACAAATGTCATATACTATAACACATATTGTTGTGATAATATATATATATATATATATATTATACATATAATAAAGTTTTACTTATAAAAAATGACATATGGGGTAAAATGTATATAAATATTTATATATACATATTAAAAAAAAAAAAAAAAAAAAAAAACGTACATGTATATCGAACATTACACATATTTTTTCATAAAACTTTGATAAATTAAATATATACATAATAAAAAATATTACATATATTTTTAAAAATATCCATAATAATTATAGTAATTTAACAAAAATAATAATAAGGATAGAACAATATGAAAAGATTTAAATATAAACATTCGTATTAAAAAAAATGAATACAAATTAGATATCCACATATATATATATATATATGTAACATATTTCAATAAAACAAACATATTTTAATACTAATATATTTTCCTTTTATTTTCGGTAACATATAAGCATACATATATATATATAATACATAATATATATATATATATATATATATATATATATTTATATATATCAAATTATTATTATTTATTTTATTAATTTTACGCATATGCAAGATGCGTGAGATTGAATTTACTTTTTGTTGAAATTGTTGATTGGGGGTGGTAAGGGTATATTTTGTTGGTACATATTGTTTCTGAAGTTATTATTATAAGCACCATTCATATAAGGATTCATCATATTATTGGAAAGATTTGGATTAACATTCATAGGTATATTTGTCATAGAATTCTGTACATTTTGTGTTAAATTATTTGGCATATTTTTATAATTATTAACAAATGGGAAATTATTTTGTTTGTAGTTCATATTTTGATTAGGCATGGTAACATTATTTGGTTGCATGGTTAGATTGTTAGGTGGTGGTGGTGGTAAATTCATATTACCTTTTTTATTTAAAGCAAAGTTCATATTATTTTGCATAAGGTTATTTTTATATTGTTGTTGGAAATCATTTTTTGAACCTTTATTTTTCATATATTTTCCAGCTTTAAATTTGTTCATATTCATTAGATTATTCATATTTTTCATCATGTTCATATTATTCATATTATTCATCATATCTTTTTTCATTTTATTATCTCCTTTCCATCCTGAAATTCTTGGATCATATTTTAAAGTTAATCGTGATATTAATATACTTTTACTATTAATAGAATAAAGCTTAAATAAGAAACATTCATTTACATGTCCTAATTTTTCAATTGGATAATCAAAAACTTGTGGAGGGATTTTCAAAACATTATATTCATCAGGATCTTCATCTACTTTTTCTTTAGTTTCTTCATTATTATTATTATTATTTCCATTATTCTCATCATTTGTTTGTTGTTGTTTCTCTTGTTCTTCTTTTTCTTGGTGTTCTTGTTGAGCTTGTGCTTGATCTTCATCATCTTGTTGTTGTCTTTTTATATCATCATCTTCTTCATTCGTTGTTCCATTTTTATTATTATTATTACTATTAGTATCCGTAGCTGTATTGTTATTATTATTATTATTATTCTGGTCAGCCAATTGATTGTTTCCTTTCAGCGTTTTATTCTTATTATTATCTAATTCCGTCATCTTAAAACAATAATATTTGCATGTCTTCAACCATTCAGGTATCTCATTTACAATTGGCATATTAAACAAGACTGGTAACCAACTACTGTGTTCTGAAAGATTTAATTTGTAATCTTTACTTTCTTCTCTTATTATATTACAAAATCTAGCTAGTTTTTTTGGTTCAATTGGTAAAAATGGTAATGACGATTTTTTGCTATTTGTTCCGTCAGCAACAACACCACCTGATGATGATACATTATCATTATTCTCATTATTATTTACAACAACAGATTCATTCAATTGATTTTCTTCTGGAAACAATAAATAGACATAACCATCTGGTTTTATTATATTCTTACTACTTTTTAAAAAACTAAAACAAAATAAATTTAATCGCAGTTTAAACATTTCTGTCTGAGGATCAATAAATTCTGGATATCCATGAAATGATAATCCAGGTAAAACGTAGTATAAGGCATCAAACGTATTCGGTGGAAATTTTGATTTTAATTGTACTGGATTAATTCCATAGTGAATTACAACATTCTTATTTAACGATTGAATATTGTTCTTGCTTTCTTGCTTTAATTCATTCTCTTTCAAACAACTACACACTTCTACTATATCATCTTCATGGTCTTCTAGAAAACCGTTGCAGAAGCTGAAATTCTCATCACCAAATAATAAAATCCTCTGTTAGAAAAAAAAAAAAAAAAAAAAAGGAATTTTTTACACGTGAAAATATTATATATAAAAATAAATGACACACAAAAATAAAAGTAAATAAAAAAAAATACTCCATTTTCTCTTACATATATATAATATATATATATATAATATATATATATATATATATATATATATATATATATATATATATATATATGTACATATATTCGTATCTATTTCTATATCAATTTATTTTTATTTTTTATTGTTTTATTTTATTTTTTTTTTTTGCGGTACTTACCATTTTGATATAAATATTAAATTAATAAATAAAAAAATAAATATTAAATAATATTAAAAATTAATTTAATAAATAAAAAAATAAATATAATAAAAATAAAAAATTCTAAACAATAAGTTTCTCTTTATTTAAAAAAAGAAAAAAAAAAAAAAAATTGTCTGAACTATTATATATCTCTTTAATTATGGTTATATGGCATATACAAAATTTTTTAATTATAACAATTTATTTTAAAATTATTAATTTAGTATTATATATAATTTTCCTAAAAGTTTTATATATAAAATATTTATTTTTAATTTCCTATTGGATATAAAAATTTTCTTTTTTTCTTCTTGTTTTTTCTTTTCTTATGTAATATTTATATTATATAAAAACATAAAATAACAAATGCATAAACAATTTATTTCTATAATTTTAATTAATATTAATTCTTTATATGCGTATGTATCTTTAATATTATATTTTACTTTATAAATTTTTTTTTTTTCTCTCTCTCTCTCTCTATATATATATATATATTACTCTTATGAACAAATTATTTATTTTTATATATTTTCTTTTATTTTGCTTTGATTTGGGATCACACAATTCTATGTATTATATATACATATTATAATAAAATAAATAAAAAAAAAAACAACACTTATTTTATATAACTACTCGTAATTAATATAACTATTATAATTCAAATATATACACAGTTTTTCTATCAAATTAATTTTTATAATATATAACATACACTTATATATTTCTTATATTTTTCTATATATATATATAATATATATTTTTTCTTTTTTACATATAACTATATAATAACAAAAATATATAAATATATATATATATATAATAATATATAACATAAAAATATACTGAAATTAGTAATTGTTTAATATTGCTTTATATGTTTTGTTCTTATCACAATTGATATCATATTATTATAAAAATAATACATCTAAAAAAAATATAAAAATAAAATTTTTCAAAATAAAAAAATATTATATATGAATATAAATTATATATATAATATAATAATAATTATTACTTTGAATTTTTTTTTTTAATTCCAAATTTCTTTTTTTTTTTTTTTTTTTTTTTTTTTTTTACTTATATATATTATATGAATACAGTTATAAACAAAAAAAAATATATATAATATATTTATATATATATAATTATATATTATTATTTTTTTATTTTTCCAAAAAAATTTGACATTTTTTTTTTTTTTTTTTTTTTTTTTTCATTTTTTTTTTATTTTTTTTTATGTTTCCTTAAATGAATATATAATTATATTTATTATATAAGGTTATTTTAATAATATTATTAATATAAAACGAATATTAAATATATAATATATTACATAAAATATATATATTTAAAAAAAAAAAAAAAAAAATTATATATATATATTATATATATATATATAGATATATATATATTATACATATATATATATAAATGAAATATACATGAAATATACCAAAAAAGGAGGAAGCATACATTTAAAATATATTCATATGAATATTCCTTTAGTAAAAAAAAAAAGAAAAAACAAATTTATATATTTGTAAACTGAACTTTTTTTTTTTTTTTAACTTATATTATTTGTATATAATATATATATGTATTGTATATAAGTGTATATGTATCATATATCATATTCTATATATTTATCTTTATTTGATTATATTATTATGTATATAATATATATATTATTTTTTACAGTGATAGTTTAAAAGGTCATCCAAACTTTATGCCTATTTTATTATATATATTGTATATTATGTATATATTATATATATTATATATATATAATATTATGTATATGTTATATATATATATATATATATATATATATATAATATTAATGTATATGTTATATTATAAGAATACTGCTATATATAAATTTAAAATATAATTATTATAAATATAACATATACTATACATATACATATTTGTGATTAGAGCTCTTTTTTTTTCAAATTTCAATATGTTATGAATGTTTCTTTGTTTTTTCCTTTTTTAATTATTTTTGAAACTTCTATTTATTATATTACGTATAATTTAATTATATATTTATAATATATGATAAAAAAAAAAAAAAAAATTACACTTTTGTTAATATAACAGAAATGAATTATTTACCTTTTTTTTTTTTTTTTTTTTTTGTTATAGAAAGGTGCGAAAAAAAAAAGTCCACTCAAGCTACTTTCAATGTTATTGTAAGTGTATAAAGTTAATAATCATTTTTTCATATATGCATATATATATAATAATATATTTTTTTTTTCCTTTTTTTTTTTTTTTTACATTTTTCATAAGGATAAAAAAGTGAATGTTCTATAAAAAAATATATATATATATATATATTATAGGTTATCCCTTTTTATAAATTTATATATTTAAAATATGTTTATAAAATGAAAAGAAGCATATATTAAAATAATTATACCTTTATATAAATGCCCCAAAAGATGATATACAAATCTTACACTGTATTTTTTTTATGCTATAGATATTATAATATTATGTAAAATTATAATTAAAATTTTATAATATTGTATATATATATATATATATATATATATTTATTTATATTTATATATTTATATAGGTATGTATATATTTATACATATTAAAAAATTTTTTCATTATTTATTAAGAATAATGATAATATTATGAAAATCCGCCATATATTTTGTATATTTTCATTTCTTTACAATGTACACGGTTCAAGTAAATAAAATTATTGTTATTATAAAATATGTTCTTATTATATATAACTGTCAAATATGTAGAATTATTTTTTTTATATTTTCTTAGTTATTAAATAAAAATTAAATATAAAATTATGTTTTTTGTCACAAAATATATTATATATATTATATTTTGTGTATATTTGATATATATTTTATATATAATACCTTAGGAATGAGTTCTTTACTTTTTATTCTTTAATATAATATATACTTTTTTGAAATGTCAAAAAAAAATAGTTAAAAATAAATATACGTTATACACACACAGATAAATAACACAAAAAAAAAAAAAAAAAAAAAAAAAAAAAAAGGATTTATAAAATAATATAATAAATTAAAACATATAATATAAAATAATTAAACAAAATAAGAAGGATATAATAATCATATGATTATTATATAATATATAATTTTTACATGAAAATAAATTAATTTTTTTTAAAAAAGCTTTTAAAAAAGTGCTTTATTTTTTTTTTTCCATTTTTAAAATTCTTTCTATGATTCGAATTATCACTATCATCATATTCATTATCATAACTTTTATTATTATTGTACGTACTATGTGTATTATTTTTGTTGAGGTGTCCATTTTTTTTATTAAAATATTCTTTTTTATCATATATATTTTTATTTCTATATTTATCCATTAAATTTGTATTACTTTCACCGTGTGTTTTATGAACCTTGTATCTTTCATTATGTATCTTACGTATATCGCTTAGGGCTTGTTGTTCTTCTTTTTTTTTTTGATTGATAATATTAATTTTATTGTTAAGTGAAAGATTTGCTATATTTGATAAGTTTTCTAAACTTCGTTTTTGATCTTGTATTAAATTATCAGTTCTGTTATATTTGTCTACATTTAATTGATTCTTTTTTTTTGATTCATTTTTTTCGATCGAATTTGAATATTTATATGTTATATCTTTATTTAGAGAATTCATAATTATTTTAATTGATGATAAAACATATTCAAATAAGATAGCATCCTTATCATCAAATTCTTTGTGAAATTTCCATAAAAATTCTGTACTTTCTGAATTATTAATTATATCTACATTAATTTTATTCACATATTCTTGTCCTAGTATAATATAAGAATAATCAGTATTAAAATTTAATATATCAAATAATAATTTAATTAAATTATATATATCATCATTAATTAAGAAGGTATTTTTTACTTGTATATTTCTTAATTTGATAGTTTTATATTTTTCTTCATTTGGATGAAAACTAATATTACTTAATAATTTATATAATACATTAAATACATTTTGAAAATGTACATTTTGCTCATCTATGTCTATTTGTTTTTCTTTATAATATGTAATTAATTTTTCAATAATTCTATCCAATATTATAGTAATATTAATTAGCATATCTTCATCTATAATATAGAAATTCTTTGCCGATATATTACGTTTTATATTTTCATTCTCTAATAATGATTTCTTGAATTGAATTTCTAAAAAGGTTGGATTTTCTTTCTTATGCTTTACAATTTCTTGTTCATTTTTATTATATAAGTTATCTTCGAATATGTTTTTATTACTATCTAATTCATATGTGCCTTTTGAATTATTTTTATTAGTTGTATTATTATGTACATTATTATTATTATTATTATCATGACTTTTATTTTTCAAATAATTCATTTCCTTGTTTTCATTTATATCATTTTTATTACAGATTGTTACATAATTTTCTTCAGAAATATCATTTTCTCTTTTTTCAAAAAATTCTCCTTTTTCATAAGTACTTTTTAGTGGTTCGATACTTTTGACATTTTTTGAACTACTATCGTTTTTTTGATTTTGTTGATACTTTTCATTTTCCATATTGTCCCCTTTAAGAGGAAGATCTATTTTTTCATCATTCTCTTTTTCTATCTCTACTGAAATAGCCTTTTTCATTTTATTCTTATCAGTACATGATATATTGTTATCGTCATTCTTATTAACATCTTTTACATTCGTCATTTTTTTATAACATACGAGTTTATACTTTCAATATATGTTTATTTACTTATTGAACATATTCATTCTTCTTACCTTAGGCTTTTTTCTTTTACTTTTTAAAAAAAGAAAGAAAAAAAAAAAAAAATAAAGGAAAGCTTTCTTTAATTTGATTTTTTTAAAAATATACACATCAATCACACTTCATATGAAAATATAGGATGTAAATACAAAAGATAAAATAAATAAGAAAATCAATATGTATGAATAATAAATAAATAAATATAAATATTAATATAAATATAAATAATAAATAAATAAATAAATAAATATATATATATATATATATATATATATATATATATATATATAAGCATATAATAGTATAATTCGATAATTTTATATATATTATATGTCAAGAAGATATAAATAAATATTAAATAAATATTATGTCCATGTTCATTAAATATAATTTTGTATTTACATTTATATGTTTTATATTCAATTTATTTTATTTTTTTCCTTTCCCAGCATTGGATAAATATTTGCATGCTTTTAAAAGTTATCTTATTTTTATGTGAGAAAAAAAAAAAAAAATTAAATAACATGGGAAAATAAAAATATAATACAAAAGTAAATTATATGTTATCGGGAAATATAAAATTGACATTAAAATAATATAACAAAAATGGAATGTTAAAAAAAAAAAAAAAAAAATATATTATAATAAATAAATAAATATATATATATATATATATATATATATATATATATTATAATATATATTATTTATATTTATATTTATATATTAATTCACACATTTAAAGGACAAATTCATTTTGACATATTTGTTTAATATAACTTTTTGGACATTTTACGAATAAAAAATAACTATGTTATAATACACATTTCAACAGCTTGTATATTTTTGTAACTTTTTTGGATAATGCAAAAAATAAATATCTTATACACATTTTATATAAAATATATATACACGTTATAGGAAATAATTATTGGTGTTTTTTGTTTTTTAAGCCAAGATTTATATAACTTTAATGACTTTAAAAAAAACAAATGTCAAAAAAATGTTACGTTAAGAAATAAATTTAAAATGTTAGAATAAGATATATTTGACATAAATTGCAACAAAAACAAAAATAATATATATATAATATAATATTTATATATACTCACATTTGCGTGTCCATTATATTGGTCATTTAGGGAAAAAAAAAATAAATAAATATATATATATATATATATATATATATTTATTTATTTATTAGTTTAATTAGATGGCTTTTTTCTTTCATCCTCTCAATTATTTTTTTGTCTAGATTTCTATATTTTCATTTCATAAATCGAAGCAAAAGAAAATTTATGAACATTTATTAGTTGAGCACATATCCCTATTTTTATATATCATATTTCTTTATTTGATTTTTTTATTTTAAAGCTAGTTTAAAAAAACATTTAATAACCAAATATAGGAAAGAATTGAAAAATATATTTCTTTTTTATTTATACAATACTAAGGAGAGGATTATTTATTTTTTCTTTATGTCTTCAAATTAAATATATTTATAGTGTTAACCACAAAGGAGGGGGGGGAATTATATAATAGAAGATAAAAATTTTGTTCTATAAATATTAAATGTACATTATAAATATATTTATACATACAAATAATATATATATATATATATATATATATATATATATATTAGTTAATTTGTTTGTTTGCTATTTTATAAGACCCATATTTATAATTATGAATAAATAAGTATAAATAGGATTTATTGAAATAAGATTACGATACATTATAAAATATTCAAAAAAATATACTTGTCACTTTTGGCTTTTCTTATATATATATTTTTTTTAAATAGAAATATTATATCACCTTTAATATAATATAATGATATAATATATTCCCTTATATATTTTTAATTCTTCAATAAATAAAAAATAAATAATATATAAATAATATTTTGAAATATATTATTGTTATAAATATATATATATATATATAATTACTTATATATATAATACTATATTCTAAAGGGAAAGTATACATATAAATATGAAAATATATATATAATAAAAAAGAAAAATATAAATATATAAAATAAAAAATATGTATTATATTTATTTTATATTAATGTGAATTTCTTAAAAATAAAATAATTATAAAAAATGTAATCTCTTGAATATTTATATAAATAAATATCAATATTTATAAATGTTAACCATTTTATATTTTTTTTTAGTTTTACATATATTCTCATAAATATAACAATATAGTTATATTAATATTATAATACACTATATTATTTTTTTTATTTTTTTTTATTTTTTTTTTTATTTTATTTTATTTTCTTTAATTTGTTTTTTATTTTCTTTCATTTTTTTTTTGGTTTCTTTTCATATACCATTTATAAAATAACAATAATATTATAAAAAGGAAAAGTCATTACAACAGTATACTTAGTTAAAAAAAAAGAAAAATGGAAGAATTAGAAAAAGAATTTGATAAAATAAAAATACAGTGTGATATAGAAGAATCAGACGAAAAAAAAAATGAACAACAAAGTGTAGAAGATGAAGAAGAATATGACGAAGAAGATGATAGCGAAGAAAAAAAAAAAAAAGAAAAAATATCACAAAAAAAATTAAGATATTTAAAAATGAAAGATAAAAAAGAAGAGAAAAAGAAGAAAAAACAAAATTCAAAATTGAATAATAAAAATGAAGATGAATCATCAAAGAAAAAAGATAATGATATAAATAATAAAGAACATGATGTAAATAATGATAATAGTAATAATAATAATAATGATGATGTTTCTTTGAAAGATGACAAACATGACAAGTATGAACCCGTCATCGTTGAATATTGTAAAGGTAATATGATTTATATATATATATATATATATGTGTATATATGTACACATAATAAAATAAAAATTAATGTACATATATACATATACCCCATAATATTTGGCTTATATTATTATTTTCTATTTTTAGTTTGTGGTATGCCATATGAATATTGCGAATATGGTAACTCGTTTAATGAGTGCAAAGAAGAAAATAAGGATAAATATAATTATGATGCTTTAAATAGTAAAGTAGAAGTTAATAAGAAGCAAACAAAGAAGCCTAGTAAAAATGTAATAATAAATAAAATTGCTAAAATTAAATTTAACTGAAAATGTTATAATGTTGTTAATATATTAATACATTATTTAGTTTAATTAGTATATTTTCACATATATATATATATATATATATATATATTTATATTTATATTTATATTTATATTTATATTTATATTTATATTTTTCCTTTAGTTATCTCAAAAAATAACAATACAAAAAACAACAAGGGCAAAGAAAAAGGTGGTAACGGTTGTAACGGGATTACATCCTTATGTCAAGCTAGAAAAAATGGCAAAAATATTTTCGAAATTTTATGCATGTGGTTCCTCTGTAATTAAAGGCGCAAATAATAACCCAGACCAAATAGATATTCAGGTAAAAATAAAGAACCATATTATTATATTAATAATATATGTATATGACTATTACTTGTGTCTCCATATGATATATTTATTTATTTATTTATTTATTTGTTTGTTTGTTTGTAGGGTGATGTAGAACATAATATCGTTGAAGTTATTATGAAAAATTGTCCCGAATTAACCGAAGATTCGTTTTCCATTCTACCATCAAAATAAAATAAATGATAAAAGAAATATTAAATTAACAAATATTTTTTACACGATATTAATAAAATGATGGTTTAAAGTTTTATAATACATGTCACACGTAATAATAATATTATAAAATGTAAAAAATAAAAATATAAAAAATATATATATATATATATACATATATAGATATTGCACAAAAAAAAAAATAAAATAAAATAAAATAAAATAAAAATAATGAATACTTATATTATATAATATTATATTATATTATATTATATTATATTATATTATATTATATTATATTATATTATATTATATTATATTATATTATATTATATTATATTATATTATATTATATTATATTATATTATATTATATTATATTATATTATATTATATTATATTATATTATATTATATTATATTATATTATATTATATTATATTATGTTATATATATATATATATATATATATATATTCATATATTTAAGTAATATTTAGAAAATTTAAAAAAATATATCAAAATAACATTATTTAAAAATAATAACATGTTATAATATTAACATTTGTTTGATTATATATATTACATGTTTGCTTATAACATGCAGAAATATATAAATATTTGTTTTTATTTAATATCTTAATTTTTTTTTATTTCTTCCATCTTTTCCAATTTTTAATTTTAATTTTTCCTGAGGTTCCTTTACCTCCAAAATTTTTTTTATTAATTTTTTTTTTTTGAAAAATTTCTTCTTGTATATTTATTTGTTCATAATTTTTTCTTTCATTATTATCTTTTTCAAACTGTTTTTTTAAAAATTGTAAAATTTCATAATCATAATTATCATAAAGGTATTTTTGATAATTCGTGCGATTATTTAATTGATCTATATTTTCTTCGGCATTTATGAGATGATTTTTTTTTGTATCATAAGGAGATGATAAATGAATATTATTTTGACCAAGATTATTAGATTGTAAAACGTTTTGTGAATTTAAATAGTTTGAATAATTGTGTAATCTAACTTTATCTTTTTTTTTTTGTATATATTCATGATCCTTTAATTCAGCATTACACAAATTAAAGGAATTAAGAATGAAGTTATAAAAGTTTTCAATAAAATCTTGAACATTATAAAAGGTGAAAATATTTTGATAATCAAATATATAAATAATTTTATGAATATTATTTAGATTTTTTATTATATAAAAATCATGTGTTGTTAATATATAACTACCTTGATAAATATAATTAAGAAAATTTAATAATAAATTTTTTAAATAAATATCAAGATTATTATTTATTTCATCTAATAATAATAAATTTGATTTTTTTAAAAATAAAGAAAGAAATAATATACGAACTTTTTCGCCTCCACTTTTATCTTTAATAGATGTATTACTATCAATAAAAAAAATTTTTAATAATTTATTTATTTTCTCTTCAATATTATCTATTTTTTCATTATAAAATAATTTCGTTTTATTTAATATATAAAAACAAAAATTTTCATTGGATATAATATCATCATTATTATTATAATTATTATAAAAACTAATAGGTTCATAATTTACCTTTTCAACGAGATTTTTAAAATAATCATTAATTTCAGCATTCAATTTTTTTATCATATTTTGTTCAAAGTATGTTAACAAAACATTTTTAAAATTACAATTAATTGTACCTTCAAAATTATAATTTTTTTTTTTATTTTCAATATTTGCATTATTTATTAAGTTCGAAAGATTTGTATCCATCATATCATCATTATCACCATATACATAAATACTTTTTTTTTCTTTTAACTTATTTTCCTTTTCTGTTAATACAAAATTATATTTATTAGTTAATATTTTAAAAAGTGTCGATTTACCAATTCCATTCTTACCAAGTAATAACACATTTTCCCCACTATTAAGGTTTAAGTTCATGTTTTTAAATATATATTTTTTTTTATTATTCTTATTTAAATAATAAAAGGAAAAATTTTCAAATTCATATAATGGCATATTATTTGTTCCATATTTTTCCCCTGTTTCAATAAGTTCATTATTTTTTATTTTTTTACTCATATCGATAAGGATATTTTTATTCATATTTCCTTCAACATCATTAAATTTATTGTAAAGGAATTTTTTTATATCCTCATCATCATCATAATTATTATCTACCTGTTGTTGATGTTGTGGTTGTTGTTCTTCTTCTTGTGGTTGTTGTTTTTTTTGTTTTTCCTCTTTTTCTTCCTTTTCTCCCTCTTCATTTGTATCACTCGCATAACTCTCATAATCCACCTTCTCATTTATTTCATCCCCTCTTTCAGTATCGAGGTTTTTCTTCTGTGTGTTTGTAAAAGTGGAATTTGTTGTCATTACTTTTTCCTTTTCTTTTCCTCTTGCTTTTGTGTCAGTATTTTTTTTATTACTATAGATTAAATTGTAATACAAATATTGGTAATCCAGTTTTGTATCAAACAAAATAGAATTAATATTTTGATACAACTTTAATTCTTCTTCTTTTTTTTTTACAAATGGTTGTATGAATTCATTTTTCTTTTTCTTCTTACTTTTTGATATAACAGAATTTATTTGATCTAATATTTTTTTAAGTTCTTCTTTTTTTTTTTTTCTATTTTCAAATAATATTTTCATATTATTTAAATAATCAGTGTAATTACCTTTAAAATAGGTTAAGTTAGATTTTTTTTCATTTGTTCGATTATTAGTCATATCATCCATATATATATCATAATCCTGATCATTGTGATTATTATTTTTATTGATTTTTTTTAATAAAGCCATATTACTAAGATCTACATCATATCCTGAAATTTTATTAAAGTCTAATATTCGATTACATAATTTGCTTACTAAAAAGAAATCATGGGTAGCTAATATTATTGCAAGTTTCTTATATTTTAAAGAATATTTAAATATATTCATTATAAAGAATATATTAAATATATCAAGATTATTATTTATTTCATCAATTAATAATAATTTAGATTTACTTAAAAGTAGTAATAATAAATATACACGAATAATATAACCATTACTTAGATGACATAATTTGACATTCAAAAAATTTTTTAAATTTAATAAATTTACATATTTATTAAAATTCATTTTTATATTATTTATTTCTTTATAAATATTTTCTTTTTCATGCATATATAATTTTAAAATCAATTTAAAATATTCTGATTTTAAAAAATCTTCTTCATTTTTTTTTAATACATTGGATGCATCATATTTATTGACATTATTAAATTGGTCATTTGAAATACAACCTTTTTGTAATAATATTTTATCATTCTTATTTTGTTCTGTAATAAAAATATCACTACTATTATTCTTTATATCTTCTTTTATAATATCATGATTTCTTTTTTCCATATCATCTTTTCGTTTGTTATCTTTCAATCCATATTTTTTTATAGTATCATATTTTTCATACTTACCAAAATTATCTTCGATATAATTTAATATTTCGTACTTTTCCAATGTGTTATCATAAAACTTCAAAACCTTTTCAAAAATAGTTAAATTATTATTTTCAAGAAGATGTATGTTTTGTTTAAAGTAAAAGACTTCATTTTTATAAAACAACTCATTATTATTATTATTATTATTATTATTATTGTTGCTGTTTTCATCATTATTTTCTTCTTGCAAAATATTATGAATAGTTTTATTTTCAATCATATTTGGTAAATTACTTAATTCTATTGAATTATTTTTCATATATGATAAGATTTTATATAATAAAGTAAAATCATTTTTTTTAACTGACGAAGATAATGTATTCAAATTAAATTTATTAAGAGATAATACATCTTCCTTCTTTTTTATGTTATTATTTAATATAAAACTCTTTAATTTATTATCAGAATTTTCATAAATTAAATTCAACAAAGTTGTTTTCCCACATCCATTATTTCCAATCAAACCAATACATTCCGTTTTATTTAATGACAAATTTAAATTACTAATTAATTTTCTATTATTAATTTCATAATTTAAATTCTTAATTGTTAAAACAACTTGATTCTCTTCATCCTGATCATAATTTTTTTCTAAGATATTATAAATATTCATATTATATTTTGGTGATAAAACATTAAATTCGTTTTCATTTTCATCAATATTAAAGAGTTTTGAGTAAAATAATGTTCTTTTCATTAAACGTTCTTTTAAGTGTTCATCCATGTCATCTTTATTCGATTCTTTATCGCATTCATTTTCTTCTGATTCTTCATCGAATTCATCTTCTTCTGATTCTTCATCGTATTCATCTTCTTCTGATTCTTCATAGTATTCATCTTCGTCTGATTCTTCATCGTATTCATCTTCTTCTGATTCTTCATCGTATTCATCTTCTTCTGATTCTTCATAATTATTATCTTCATTTGTGTCGTATTGTATATCATTCCTATTTTCTACATGATAATCATCATAATAACATTTCTCTTTAATACCTTCCTCATCTTCATCATAATGATAAATATCATTTTTTTTATTTTTTCCACTTGTTTTTCTCTTCTTCTTTTCCTCATAAAACATATAATCATTACCCGACTTTACATTTTTCTTATGTTTACATTGTTGATAACATTTAGAGGTGTGTTTTTTTGTTTTTACGTGTTCAACTAAAAACAGATTGCTTATAAAAAATTTTTTTTTTCTTCTTGAAGGATTAGTATTGCCCTTTTTATTATGTGAACTGTTTAAAAAATATTGATTATTTTTATTAACTTGTAAACTACTATTAAATGATATATAACAACATAATATCAAGTAAAAATATAATTCAAGAAACATGTTATTATAACATTTTTTTCAAAATAGATTTAGAAATAAAGGGAAGCAAATGAAATGAAACCTACAAAATCATATATTTTATTATTTTTTGAGTTGACAAAAAAAATAAAATTTATTAATTAATTAAAAAAGCTGAAGGGAAATATTCATATCTAGGATAACATACAGAAAAGTGAAAAATTATTTAATTAAATTAATACAAAAAAAAAAAAAAAAAAAAATATAATATAATCAATATATATATATATGTATATATATATTATAAATTACATATCAATTGGAAAATTTTGCATACCCAGCTTACACAAAAAAAAAAAAAAAAATATATATATATATAGATATAATAAAGAAATATTAATTATATATATGTGCATTTACTCTATATGATATTATATATTTTATTATATTAAAAAATTAATTACATTTTGCACTTACATATTGTTTAAATATATATATATATAATATATATACTTAAATTTTTTTTTTAATCATCTAAAAAATTATATTTTTTGTTAACTACTTTTAGGAAAGGTATGTGTAGTTATTTTATTTTATTTTATTTTATTTATTTATTTATTTTATTGTTGTTCTACACACCATATAAAATATTTCACCATCATGGGCTTGAAGTTATCCATGATATATGTTTAATGCATATATATAACTTTTATGTAATTATATAAAAAGATAAAAATGTTATAGAAATAAATATTATACATGTGTTACATAATATATATATATATGTATATTTGATTTTGTGCCTTTCAATTATTTTCTTATTTTGTGCTCTTGAATTATTTTCTTTTTTTTTGTCCCTTTATTTATTTCTTCATGAACCTTTTTAAATAAATTAAAAATTTTTTCTGTCAGACATACCTTTAATATGCGAGTTGCTCTAATCTTCGGAATAACAGGACAAGATGGTTCATATTTAAGCGAGTTATTGTTAGAAAAAAATTATCAAGTGCATGGAGTGATAAGACGTTGTAGTTCTTTTAACACAAAACGGATTGATCATATATTCGATAAGTTAATTTTACATTATGGAGATTTACTTGATAGTTGTAATATATGTTCATTAATATGTGAAATCAAACCAAATGAAATATATAACTTAGCTGCACAAAGTCATGTAAAAGTTAGTTTTGAAATGCCTGAGTATACAACAGAAGCAACTGCTTTAGGTACATTAAGAATATTAGAAGGAATAAGAATATCAAAAGTTAAAAATATTAAATTTTATAATGCATCAACATCTGAATTATTTGGAAAAGTTCAATGTTCCATACAAAATGAAAATACACCTTTTTATCCAGTATCACCTTATGCCATAGCAAAATTATATGCACATTATATTACAATAAATTATAGAGAATCATATAATATGTTTTGTATTAATGGTATTTTATTTAATCATGAAAGTCCAAGAAGAGGAGAAACGTTTGTTACAAGAAAAATTACTAGAGGTATTGCAAAAATTCAAAAAAAATTAGAAACATCCATTATTTTAGGTAATATAGATACATATAGAGATTGGGGCCATGCCAAGGATTATGTATATGCTATGTATCTTATGTTGCAACAAAATGAAGCAGATGATTTTGTTATTTGTTCGAATGAACAACATTCTGTTAGAGAATTTTGTGAAATATCTTTTTCATTTGTAAATATACATATTAAATGGATAGGAAAAGGAATACAAGAAATAGGAGTAGATCAAAATAATAATGTACTTATCAAGAAACATAAGAAATATTTTAGAAATTGTGAAGTCAATACATTATTAGGGGACTCTTCAAAGGCAAGGACTATTTTAAAGTGGGAACCAACATGTAATTTTACCCAGCTCGTTTATGAAATGTTAAAATGTGACATGCAGCATTATAATTTATCATTGGATGATTATGATACCTGTATGAAGAAATATGATACATATAAAAGAGGTGCAAGCAATAACAACTGCTATATAAATGAAGAATATTCATAATATATATATAACTATTTTTCATTTATATTTATACTTTTTTTTTTTTTTGTTTTTATTTATGTTTTTATTTTTTCCTTTTCAAATTATAATAAAATGTTTAACATTTGTAATATTAGTATACATATACTTTTTTCTTTTTTTTTTTTTTTTTTTTTTTTGTTGTTGTTGTTGTTGTTGTTGAATTATAACTTACATTGTATTTTATATAAATTGAAAAAAAAAAAAAAAAAAAAGTTTGTTTAATAAAAAATAAAAAAATATATATAATAAAAAATCTTTATTTTACCTATGTATATATATATATATATATATATATATATATATATATATATATGTAATATTATAGATAGATAAATATATGAAGTAGTATAAAATAAAATATATCATAAAAGACACGTAATAAAATAATATTGGATCAATTATCTTTAAAAATTTTTAAAGCAACTTAGTAGTTGTCACACAAATATACATATGTATGTATACATATATATTTCTTCCTTCATCTGTAAGATTTTTGGTATCTTGCACGAGCACCCTTTCCACCAAATTTTTTGGGTTCACATCGTCGTGTGTCTCCTACTAACAATGATCTGTCATATCTTAACAAGACATCTTTTAATTCTTTTTTAGTTGATTCATCTACATATTTTTGATAATAAGAAATTATTCCTTTACCAATAGCTTGACGTATAGCATATATTTGAGAAGTTTGACCACCACCCTTAACTCTTATACGGATATCTAAATTTTTTAATTTTCCTGATCCAATTAACCATAAGGGTTCATATACTTTAGTTTTTAAAATATAAGGTTCAACTAAATCTAAATTTTTACCGTTTAATTTTATTAACCCTTTACCATTGGTAACTGTTGCTACAGCAACGGCAGTTTTCTGTGGGGAAAATAAATAAATATAAATATATAAATATATATATATATATACATATGTATATAATTAAAATACAATCCACCAAATAATATAACAATATAAATTGATTTTTTGTATATACATTTTATAAAATGTGCAAATGGTAAAAAATAAATATATACATATATTCATTAAATTTTATACTAGAAATATGTTTATATATATATATATATATATATATATATATATAAACATTTTTCTCTTTCTTTACAGTATAAAAAAAATAAATAAATTATCAAGTATCAATGTATGTATATATATATATTTATATATATAATACTTACCTTTTTTCCGAATGTTTGAACTCTTTTTACTTTTGTTGTCATTTTTACTAAAAGGGGAAAAAATAAAATAAAATAAATAAATAGATAAATAAATAAATTAAAATAAAATAAACAAGGTAAATTTGAATGTTTCAAATAATCTGGATAATTAAATTTTTTTATATATCATCAAAAAAATAAAATAACAACATAATAAAAATACATCATTTTATATCATATGTTTACATTTTATTAATGTAAACATAGGTATTGCTTTTTCAATAATTTCAAAATAAAAGGTATATTCGTTATATGGTTAAATAAATATATATATTTATATATAATAATGTTATAACTCCTTTTATTATTATGTTAATCTTTCTTTTGTTAATCTTACCATAAATTTATTTTCTTAAAAGATATAAAATTAGGAAAATTATATATTTATAATTAATTATATATAATATTTATATATGTAAAAGAAAAAAAATTAAGAATTTTCTTTCTTTTATCTTCAACATATATATATATATAATATAATATAATATAATATTATATATATATTTTTTTTAATATTATAAAATTATAATTTTTATGAAATTACAATTTTAGAAAATTGTTCTTTTTATATTATTTATTTTATTATATTATTTTTTTTTTTTTTGAAGTATTTTTATGTATATATTTATATATTTTATATACATATAAATAATATTACATACATAATTATAAATATATATAAATATAATAATAAATTATGTTATTATATATTATGAAAAAAAAAAAAAAGATAAAAAAAATATGTATTATTATATATAAAATAATGTATAGAACGTGGATGATATATAAAAATAAAAAACAACCCCCCCACAAATTAATGAGAAATTTGTAACTATTTATTTATTTTATATTTTATTTATATCTATATATATTAAATATATATATGTAATTACATAATACTATATATTTTATTTTATATGTGAAAATATTATGTTATAAAAATAATATATATAATATTTTATATGAGTATATAAATAATCCATATATAGTATATTCAATAAAATGAGATATATTATATATAAGAATATAATAAAAAAAAGAAAAAATGTTTAATATAATTATTATATATATATAAATATATTTTTTAATTAAGCACATAATTGCGAGACCCTATTTTTTGCCCCCTTTCATCACTTAAAAAAGGGAAAAGTATATAAATATATAATATGCATAAATATAACAGCAAATATATATATTTATTATATAAATATATTTATATATATTTTAATATACATATATTAAATCCTATTATAATATTATTATATTATATATATTATGATCTAATATGATATCAATTATATATATATATATATATATATATATATATATAATATATAAATATTACAATATATAATATAATTTTAATATTTTCTATTACATCAATAATATATTGAATAAATAAGCACATAAAAAATAAAATACATTAATGTAAATATCATATAATATATATTATATATATATATTATTATATACCATATGTATGTAATCAGGTTTATATAATTTTTTTTTCTTTCTTTTTTTCTTTTTTTTTTCTTATTTTTTTCTAAATTTTATTTTCCATTTTGATTATTTTAAATTAAAATTTTATATAAAGGTATTTTTTTTTTTTTTTTTTTTTTTTATAATTATTTTCTTATTTTATGTAAAATCCTATAATATCAGATTATAATATCTTAAAATTATTATAGAGAATAAAAAAAAAAAAAAAAAAAATAGAAAGGTAAACAAATATTGAAGAAAAAAGAAAAATTAAATAAGAACAAATAAGAAATAAATATTTATCGTAATAAATAAATTAATATATATATATATATATTTTTAAAAACATATAATATTAATTATAATTTATAATATGAAAAATATATATAATATATATATATTTGATGTATATTGAAAGAGAGAGAAAAGAAAAATATATTATAAAAAATATGAATATTTATGCATATACATTTATGAATTACATTTATATTTTAATATTATAATTATATAATTCTTTCTTAAAATTAAAAAAATATAAGGAAAAGAGAATTATATATATATATATATATATGTAAGTTTATATTTATATAAAATCATTTCACCTTTATTATACCTGTTTATTATTACAGATTTATTATATTTAATATATAGTTATACACAATGGTTGCCCATAATAACGTTTTACCAAATGTACATCTTCATAAATGGTGGCAAAGGCATGTAAGAGTTAACTTTAGTAAAAATATAAAAAAAAAAAA
>LT969557.1:624732-632232 GCA_900097035.1 Plasmodium blacklocki (nom. inval.)
ATAATACCCATATGTTATCTTTTTTAACCATTTTTTTTTAAGCGAAGAAAATCAAAAAAAAAAAAAAAAAATATATATATATATATATATATATATATATATATATAATATTAAAGCAATATTATATTGTGATGTTTTAATATTTTATTATTTTTTTTTTATTTGTATATTTTAATATTTTTTTCTTTTTTTTTTGTATAATTATATTTTTATGTTATACGTTTTAAAAAATAAGAAAAAAAAATATACACTTTTACAAAATAGAATGCAAATAAAATTATAAATTTTTAATTCGTATTATATTAAAGCTTTTATATTTATAAAATAATTATTATAATATAGAAATTAGTAAAACATTAAAAGGTTAATATGTATGTAATTTTTATTCATTATATACTTTTATATTTTTTAATTTTTTTTTTTTTTTTTTTTTATATTTAACATATGGTACCACAATTTAAGAAAAGTACGACTGAAAAGAACTATATAATTTTCATATAAATAAATTTTTAAAAAAATATAATTCCTCAAGGAAACATAAATACATAATCTGTTATAAACAAAAATTATTATAGGGGATTAAACATAATATTATTAATAATTCTATATATACATATATATATATATATTATATGTATTATTAAGGTATGTTCTCTTTTTCTTATTTTCTTATTTTCATATTTTCTTATTTTCTTATTTTCTTTTTTTTTTTTTAATCTTCTATATATAATGATAATTAAATTTATATATTGTGACCCGTTTCAAGTGTGAAATATATATTTTTATTTTTTTTCTTTTACACATTAATAGTAGTTTTATAGTTTTAAGAAAAATATTCCCCAAATCCTCATAAGTTATATAATATATGTGTCCCAATATATTTATATTTATATTTATTGGATAGGTTTTTAATTTAATTGAAAAAGTAGAATAATAAATAAATATAATTATTTAATGCATTTTTTATATAATGCATATTTCATAACACCATATGAAAAAATACAAGAAATGTACTCAAGCATATATTAATAAAATGATTTCTTTTTTTTTTCTTTTTTTTGGAGTTAATACACTTTATGTATTTTAAACAAATAAATATAACTTTAATAAAATTAAATACATAATTCTTATATTAATAATTACCAACATAATTTCATATCTATATTTTATAATAATATAAAATATATATATTATAATATGTATATTTATATATAAAATAACAAATGGTTTAAAAAATATATTATATAAATAATTTATATATAATTATAAGATAATATCGAATAGCTTCAAAATAATAATATATCATATTATTTATATATAATTATAAATATAAATATAAAATATGCATTACATATAAATATAGAAATATTACAAAATAAAAAAAAAAAAAAAAAAAGGAAACGCATGCTTATATTATTATATATAGTTCTTTTTTTTTTTTTTTTTTTTTTTCTCTTGTATGTACATGATATAAATTTCATACAATTTTTTTTTTCATATATAAAAAGAAATAATAAATAGTTACAAATGTTGGATTTATATAAAAAATAATAATTTATAATAACATATAGATAATAATATTATAATAAAAAAAAATATATTATATATATATAATATTATATATATAACATTGTATGAATGCACTTTTATCTATTTTAACTAGAGCGCCACTACTTTTTCAAATACTGGAATAAAAAAAAAAAAAAAAAAAAAATACTGCTCTACTAATATTATAAAATGTATATATAATATATATTATATATATTATATTTATATAGATGATATGATACTTATTAAATGCATTTATATATATATATATATATACATATGTTTTTTTAAAGTATACCTTTAAACACTTACTATTTTTATAATAATATATATATATAATGAATATATTATAATAAAGCTTATATAATTTACAAAAAAAAAAAAAAAATTGAATAATAGGTGATTGTAAATTGCATATATATATTATATTATATATATACATATAATATTATTATATATGTAATAATAATAATTATTATATTATATGTATAATGTTATATATATGATTAATTAAAAAAAAAAAAAATTAAATTAAAAATATTAAAAAAAAAAAAATAAGTATAGTATATCCCATATAATAAATAAAATATACAAAAAAAAAAAAAATATTTTTTAAATATAAAAAAAATAAAAAAACAGAAGATACTTTTACAAAAAAACAAAAAAACGAGGTTTAAAAAGAAAAACTAAGCGAACCATGGTCTTTGAAGAAAAGTAAACACTTTAAAATCAAGAAAAGGTATTTTTTATAAAAACTATAATTTTAAAAACGAGAAAAAATGTATAATTTTTATAAATATATAAATTTATATGTATGAATATATAAGTTTATATATATATATATATATATTTATATTTATGTATTATTTATAATTATATATAAAAAAATATATATTTATTTATATATATAAACGAATTAACCTTAAAAAACTAATTATATATTTTATATGTTTATATATTTTTTATATACTTGTTGAATAAAATATAAATACATTTTCGTTATATTATATATATATATAATATATATATTATTACGTGTAAGATAATTAGATATTTTTTTAATATATGAAAAAGGTATATTATATAAAAATGTTTATGTATAATTTAATAATATACCATTAACATCATCTATAAATAAATATATTATAAATATATGTATATATATATATATATATATATATATATATACATGTACGTTTAAGGCATATTTATTATGTGTTTATTTTATATATTTTACAACTCTCACAACATTTATTAAGAGCAAGGCGCATAAAGCCATGTTATATTTTAAAATATAAAATTTTTTTTTTTTTTTGAAAAAATAAAAGCTTTGTGAGGTTTTATATTATATATGTACATATCTATGAGATATATGTTTGTTTTTTAAAGTTCACATTTTGTATTATCTATATTGTAATCTGTATATATAAATATATATGTATATATTAAAAATGCTATTTTAAAGTATATATAAAAACGTTCTTATGTGTTAATATGAAATATAAGATATATTATATATATATATATATATATATATGTATAATTTTTTTTTTTTTTTTCTTTAGGAGTATGAATATTAAGATTGAAAATATACAGTATTAAAAAAATTATAATAGGAATTGAATATAATAAAAACTTAAAAATCAAAGTAATTTTATATATTATTAATATACTAAATTTTTATTGCATCCTATATTTAATATATTCTATGTGTTTATATGAAAATATTATCATTTAATTTATATACATATATATATATATATATATATATATATATATATATATATATGTTAATTTTTTGTTGTAAAATTTTTTTTGCAGTTTCGATTGAGATATTAATACAAATAATATATTAATCTATATATCTATATATCTATTCATATATCAAAACAATACTGATATTGTACATAATAAAAAAATAAAATTGTTTGACAATAAATATAAAAAAGAGTCATAAGAAGAAAATTGAAAATTTTGATATACAAATTAAAAAATTATATATATATATATATATATATACAGGGAATAGCAAATATACTAATTAAGCAAACATATAATATATATATTATATTAAAAAAAAAAAAAAAAAATTTATTAACTTTTCAATTTAAAAAAAAAAAAAAGAAAAGAAAGTGTAAGCAAAATGAAGAAAGATAGAGAACCAATAGACGAAGATGAAATGAGAATAACCTCAACCGGAAGGATGACCAACTATGTTAACTATGGTGCAAAAATACTTGGAGATGAAGACAAAAAAAGTATAAAAATTAAAGCAACAGGTAATGCTATTGGAAAAGCTGTAACATTAGCAGAAATTATAAAAAGAAGGTTTAAAGGATTACATCAAATAACTAGATGTGGAAGTACAGTTATCACTGATCAATATGTAAGTGGACAAGATAATAGCGAACATGTAGTACAGGAAAAAACTGTTTCATTTATTGAAATATTATTATCAAGAGAACAATTAGATATGAAAGATGCAGGTTATCAACCACCTTTGGATGAGAAATATGTAAAAGAAATGACCCCAGAAGAAATTGTCAATTCTAGGCCATTCAGAAGAGGGGGATTTAGACCACGATTTTATAGGGGATTTAGAGGAGGAAGAGGTGGATTTTTAAGAAGGGGAGGATATAGAGGTTTTGGTGACAGAGTATACGAACCAAGAAGTAGCTTCAGAGGTGGAAGAGGTAGCGGATATGGTGGAAATTTCGGAAGAGGTGGATACAGATCAGGTGGTGGTATGGGTGGTGGATTCAGAGGTGGATTTAGAGGAGGATTTAGAGGTGGCAGAGATGGTGGCTACAGAGGTGGAAACAGAGGAGGTAGCAGAAGTGGATTTAGAGGTGGCAGAGGTGGATTCAGAGGTGGAAGAGCTTTATCATAAATTAATATATAAATAATAAAAAAATATAAAAACACACATAATATATACACAAAATAAAATATAATATTATATAACTAAAAAAAAAATAATAAATAAATAAAAATATAAAAAAAATATAAAAAAGAATAAAACAATTGGAATTATATATATATATATATATAATATGTATGTATGTATTATTTTTAAATATTCATTTTATTGAATATTTGAATAATATATATGATACTTTTTATAAACTCTTTACATTATATATATATATATAATAAAAATATCAATATAGGCAAAAAAAAAAAAAAAAAAATAAAATAAATATATATATATATATATATATTAATAATGAAATGTATTTGTATGTATATATATATGTGTATCTATATACATATATAAATATTTATATAAACACATATTCATGCCAATTAATATTTTTTAATTTATATAATCGAAAATATTTAATAGGAAGCGAAATTTATTATTTACGAAAAAAAAAAAAAAAAAAAATATTAAAATATTATATACATTATATATATATATATCAACAAAATTACCCATATTGAATGTAATCGACATTTTAGTACTATATATATTATTTTACGCACTTCTATCATTTTTTATATATATTTTTTTTTAATTTGCCAATAATAATATAATAATAATAATAAAAATTAAGAGAATTTAAATTTATGCAAATTTAAGTAAACTGAAAAAGAAAAAAAAACAAAAAAAGGAAAAACATTTAAATGTTGATAAATTTAATATTATAATATAATAAAAAAAATATATATATATATATATATATATAATATTTTTATACATAACTTTAATTTCACATATATATAATGAATATTTTTTTATACACATTTTCTTAATATATTATTATTTTTCATAAGATCATGCATATATAAGGCTTTATAATAACAAAAATAGTAGCGTATATAAAAAAGAATATATATATTTTATTTTTGGAAAATATTTATTCTTTTAATGCGCATGAATATATTAATGAAAATTAAAAAAAATATATAATATATATATATGTATGTTATGTATATCTATTAAAATAGATAATAAATTTCTCCCAAAAAAAAAAAAAAATAATAATAAAAAATAAAATAAAATAAAACCAGTAAGAATATTGTGTTATAGGTTTTATTATACATAAATATTATTTTTATTATACATACGTAAATATGTATATTTATATATATATATTCATTATATTAAGTAATACACCATATATTTTATTTACATAATTGTTTATATGCGAATAAGAAACGTTCAAGAATGATATGTTATTATATATATGTGTACGAAGTAAATTTTTTTTAAATATTTTATTTTAAATATTATTATATATATAGGAATTTTATATTTTAAGGAAGAGCGATTTTACATACTATATTTATATGTTCATTTAAAAGTACTTAATATATCATTTTTATAGAAAAAAAGAAAAAGCATATTTTTAATTTTAATATTAGAAAATAATTTTTTTTTTTTTTTTTATTATTTAAATATTTATATTATATTATGTATATATATATATATATATATATATGTAAATTTTTTTTTTATTTATTTATATCATTCACGAAAAGACTCAAGAAAGAAAAACTTTTTTATATATTATTTATATTTAAATAAGAATTCGTTTTAATTAAAATTTTTGTAAATAAAGAAAAAATAAATTAATAAATAAAATGGGAGGTTATAAATCTTATTAGATTAATAAATTTGATTTAATTAATATAATGCGAATTTTCATTTATACTTAATGAAATAAAAAAACAAAACAAAAAGTTATATATAATTAACTTAAAATAATGATATTTATTTATTTAATTATTTGTATGGGAAAAAAAAATGTCTACATTTATAACCAAATATGTATATATTATAAAAAGTATTTATAATTTAGTTCACTTTATATCAATATTTCATTTATGCTATCTTTTCAAAAAGATAAAATATCTTCAAATAAACAACTGATGTCTTAATAAAATTATTTATATATAATAAGGTAAATATTATAATATTATAATATAATATATATATATATATATATATATATAATATAATATAATTAGTTCAAATAAAAAAGGTTAATATTTCTATATCAAAAAAAAAAAAAAAAAAAAAAAAAACAACAAATAATTATATATTTTACCCCTAATAATAATTGGTACATATGGAAATACAAATATATATGAATAACATAATAAAACTTAAAAAAAAAAAAAAAAAAAAAAAAATCATGTATTAAAAAAATATTTCAATTAATTTTAAATATATTTTTATTTTTTTTCTCATTTAAACTTTTTACATATTTCCTTATAATATTTTATTTGTTCTTTTGTTACACTTCTTGGTATAATTTTAATTGCTTGAATTATATGTTTTTGAGTTATAGTTAATATATTTTTATTTTTTTGAATATATTCATAAATTAAATTATTTTTATCTTTTTCATTTAGTTGATTATTTTTTGTTGACAAAATGCTATTTTGTGAGTAGTTATTATAGTCCTTTTGGTGTTCTTCCATATTATTATTACATTCTAATATTATCATATTTTCATTCTTACAAAAATTATTTGTACTAAACATATTTTGATGGTCATTAAATGATATATCTTTATTTTTGTTATCACTACTGGAAATTTCGTCATTCATTTTATTATAATGTGAATTGTTTAAATTACTATGTTTTATGTTGATGTCCAACCTTTGAATATCCATAATATTATTATTTGAAATTTTATAAGCATTTATATTATTACTTTTATATTCGTTTGTAAAATTTTCATTTATTTTTACAGTTTCACCATGATTCATTCGATTCATTTGATTCATTTGATTCATTTGATTCATATTATTTTCCCCTTTGGACAATTCATTGTTGTTATCAACATGTATATCTAGGATATAAGTTTTTCTATTATTATCAACTGAATTATTTATATCTTGAGATAATTTCTTATTTGTTATATATGTATTAGATGTAATATGGTCAGAATTATTAATACTGTAAATATTATCTACATTACTGTTATTTATATTATTCGT
>LT969557.1:637232-662540 GCA_900097035.1 Plasmodium blacklocki (nom. inval.)
GGATAAATCAATGGTTCAATTCTAAAAGCAACAGGATCAAATCCATGAAAAATATTATAAAACTTTAAACCATTATTTAATTTTAATCCATCATTTATATATTCTGGTTTATATAAAGATAATAAAGCACTTAAAGGACTACCCAACATAAATAAATAATGTATCTTACTTTTCAAATTATATTTTAAATTACTTTCACTTATTCTAACTTTCACGTTATGTAATATTTCATATGCCATTGCACTACCTAATGAATAACCTAGTAAACATACTTTGGAATACTTAAATCTCCCGCTTGAATCCTATACGAAAATTAAAAAGAAAAAAAAAAAAAAAAAAAAAAAAAAAAAAAATGTTATATATTAAAACTATGCAATACACATTCTATTAATTTTTTATGTTTACATTCTTTAAAGATTCCAATGTTTTATTTATATCATTATATAAATTTAACATTATGTAATCACCATATCTGGGATGTAAAAAACATATAATATCTCCTGCGGACAAGTTTATTATTTTTCGAGTTTCAGCCATAGTATTAATATTTATCCTATTGAAAACACTACATAAAATATAAAAAAAAAAAAAAAAAAAAGAAAAGAAAAAAAAAGAAAAGAAAAGAAAAGAAAAGAAAAAAGAATATATAATGAAATTTTTTTTTCCTAAAAATGTATAATATAAAAAATATGTAGTAACTACAAAATGGAAATCAATGAAAAATTAAAAATAAATAAATAAATAAATATATATATATATATATATATATATACATATCCATATGAACATTCTTTTTATTTTTTTTTCTTATTACTGTATTTGTGCATCGATGATGTACTTTTTCCAGTTAAATATATGGAAATGTATATTAAAAGGATAATCAAAAAACCACATTTTTTTTACAATTTTAAAACTATTTTTCAAATCTTCACATTGATTTATTATTAATTCTTCATTTGATCCTATACCATGAATAATCAAAATAATATAATCAACTTTATTAATTTTATCATCTAGAATAGGTTTGTCTTCATAAAAATTTATATCATTATCTTTTATATTTTTTACAAATTTTCTGTTTACATTCTTTTCCTGCTTTTTAAAGAAAAAAAAGCTACTCTGTACTTTTTTTTCCATGTCCTCATTGTTTTCGTCATCATCGTCTTCTACCTTTACGGTATGGTTACTCATTATGAAATGATAATAAGTATATTATAAATATATGTATTTTTTTTTATTTTATAAAAAAAAATTATAATATTTGTAACACTATTATTTTCAAGCGCTTTTCCTATTTATGTGTAATAATAAGAAAATCCAAACATACATAACATATATATACATATAATATATATATCAGGACAATTCCTTATAAGTTCAATGTATACATTTTTTATTTACGAATTAAATACTATATAGTAGTAAAAATATATTCATCATCATATATTTTGTTATAATAAAATTAATGTTTTTATGGAAAAAAAGAAAAAAAAAAAAAAAAAAAAATTAAAAGAAAATGAAAAAATACATATTCTTCCGATTCAAATGGAATATGTTTGAATATTCATTTATTTTATTTTCAACGAAAAAAAAAAAACAAAAAAAAAAAAAAAACAAAAAAAAAAAAACTTGGACAATTATATTATATTATAATTATTCCGTTAATTTTTCATTTTTCTTTTTTTTCCTATTTCATTAATTTTATAGAGAATATTCAAAAAACATAAATATTTTAAAAAAAGGAAAAAAAAAATATATGTATATATATATATATATATATATAATATATATATTATATTTATATAATTCATATATTATAATTTTCCCATCATTTTTTATTTGATTTTTTTTTTTTTTAGCGTTTCAATTATCAATATTGTATATTATATGAGTATTCCTTTTTTTTTTTTTTTTTTTTACAGTGAATTATGTGTAATTAAGAAGGATATGTTCAAATAATTTTTTTTTTTTTTATATGTGATATAATGAATATAATATATTTATATAGTTATTACACCATTATTACAAACAATAGAAAATTTTTCACATATAATATAACATTTTAAAACATATTAAAAAGTTTAATCATCTTTTTAATTCATTATAATTTTTTATTTTTCTCTTTTTCATATGGGATAATTCAATAATATTTAATAATTGTTAATATAAAAATATAAATTAAATAAACAATTTTTTTTTTTTTTTATGATGATCATTATTTATATTTAAAAATGTTGCATGGTTTTTCCTTTATCCATATTTTGTAAATCACCATATATATATTATAAATGTATATAATATATATATATATATATATATAATAAGAAAAATATTAATATAAATATTATATATTATTATATATATGAACCAAAAAACCAAAAAAAAAATATATATATACAAAAAATATAAAAATTAATTTATACATATATATATATATATATTTATTTATTTATTTATTTCTTTACATAGATATATAATTCTTTTACTTTCCATTATATATTTGAAATTTATTTTTATAATTACATTATACTCTATATAAACTATTTCGTGTTTTACATTTTTTTAATGTCGTTTCAAAAATATGTCTCAAGGAAGATAAGTTGAAAAAAAATTTCGAATGGTTATAAAAAAAATATATGTTCTTTTTTTTGATTGTTTAATTGTTTTATTATAATTTTATCTATTTTTAGAGTAATTAAAAGAATGGATATAAAATATATATAAGTATAAATATATATATATATATATATATATATATATATATATATAATATGGCATTTTGTTATATATTTTTATTCAAATGAGAATAACATAATAAGAAATACATATTTAGATATTTTTAACACAAAATTTTAATATTATTTTTATAATTAATACGTAAATATATATTTAATAATTTTCAACGTATTTTTAAAAAATAATAGTATTGTAAAAAACTTAAAAAAAAAAAAAAAAAAAAAAAAAAATTATTTAAATATTTTAAAAATACAATAAAAATAAATATATAATAAAATTAAAATATGTACTACAACATTTACCTAAATATTTATTTTGTAATATACTTTTAAAAAAAAAAAAAAAAAAAAAAAATTTTAATTTATATATTTTTGAATATTCAAAATAAAACAACGGGGTTTTTTTTATATAGAACAATTCTTTTTTTAATATATTTTTAAGTACATATATATATAATATTATTATTATATATATAAAAATATATTTTATAAAATAAATCTTTTTTTTTTCTTTTTTTTTTTTTTTTCTTAAATATGTTTTTATTATTTTTTTATAAAATATTATAAAAATATTTTCTTTTTGCTAATTAAAAAATATTTTATATATATAATTAATTATATATATTATATATAAATAAATAAATAAATATATATATATATATATAATATAATATATTATATATATATATATATATATTTATAAATAAAATTTCTAAAATTCTTGTTGAAATTTGTTTTTTATAATAAAAATACAATATTTATAAATAAAATTTTATATAAAAGCATGATGATATTTATCATTATTATTTTTTAATATTTATAACTTTATATAAATATTTTTTGTAAATATATTTTTGCCTTTTTTTTATTTTGAAAATATTTTATTACCATTGTTTGATTTATATCTTCCTTTTCTAAATACAAAATCTCTTTCTTTTTTTCTTTTCTCTTTTTTATTTACTTTTTTTTTTCTTTCTTTCTTTCATTTTTAATTATATTTTATTATCTAAGTATTTATTCTTTTTTGTAGTATGTTATATTTTTAATATAGAATATGAATACAAACTATATAAATATTATATATTTTAATAAAAGATTAATAAAATAATCTTGTATTTTGAGAATATATAAGAATATTTATATTCCGAAATATATATTATACATTTTAATTTATGATGTATAACCATATATTTTATATAACTACTTTTAAATAATAATTAAATTTATAATTAATTGTATTTTATAGTAATATATTTGATTTTAAATCGTTTATTTTGGTTCATTGAATATTTATTTTTTTCGTTACCTTATTCATAACATTATTTATATTTTTATTTATATATATATATTTTTTTATTTATATTTTTTTTTCAATATATATTTTTTTTTTTATATGGATATCGTCCGTTTTAAAGAGGAGGATAATAATATGTTATGCTGTGAATCCTCGAGTAATGTAGTGGAGAATGATTGTAAAACATTTTATTTATTGAATCCAGATGGTATTCTCGATTCAGTAGCAGGGTTAGAAAATTTATGTATATCTTATATGAACATATCATATAAACCTATTATATGTTATAAATGTTTATCGTTTTTTGAATGTGAAAATAATTGTAATTTTATAAGGTGTCCTAAATGTAAAATAATAAATTCGGTAGTACCGCATGATAAATTAGGAAGAAAAGTAATAATAGTTATATGCTATCAGTGTAATAATAGAAACATAACAAATATAGAATGTATCTATATTCGTTGTTATTTATGTAATTCTATTAATTATTCCAAGTATACACCTTTTAATATCAATAGTAATCATATTAATATAGATGAAACAAAATATAACACCCAATTTAATTACATAGATAAGGAAAAACATAACAGAGAACAAAAAGAAAAAAAAAATAATAATGTAAAAAATAACAATAATAATTATTATTATTTTAAATATAATAGTTCAAATAAAAATAAACATAGATATACAAGTAAAAAGAATAAAAATAATATGGGAAAGAAAATAATTAACTTATTTAGCCTTTCCAATATGTTCACATGTGTTAAACTCCCAAAGGATGATACATTAACAAGTGTTATATCATCCATAGGAGAAAAAGAAATTAATAGTGATTATAGACACAGTAGAAAGAATAGTGTCCGTAGTATAAATACAGAAAATAACAGTTTATATAATAGATACCGTATTAATAGTATTACAAGTATAAATGATAATAATAGTCAGCAAATGAATAATGAAGAGAAAAAACAGAACGAAGATTTTATATTTTATCCTAATGATTTTTTTAATAATGAAAATTTTAATAATTATTTATATGGAGAAAGATTAGATGAAGAATACATATATAATAGTAGTAGTAATAGTAGTAGTAATAATAATAATAATAATAATAATCAACATAAATATTTTTCCAACGAACCTTTCCATGGATATGTACCTGATGGAAGATTTATTCAAGATGATAATAGAAAAAAATTTATTAAAACTGGTAATAATAACAATAATAATAGTTATAATAATTATAATAACTATAATAATTATAACTCCAATGAACCTTTTAATAATGAATATATTAGGAATCCAACGAATAATTATAACAACATAAATAGTAATTATATGCAAAAAGGAAATAATAATTATATAAAAATGAATGATAATAGAAATATGTACATGAAGGATAATAACAAAGGTATGTACAATAATAATAATATGATGATGATGAATCAAGATTATAATAATTATAAACAAAATTATTATCAAAACCATCCACAAGGATTATGGAATAAAGATAATAAAATATATCCTTCCAATGATTATAAGTCAAATAGACAAGATAATTATTACGACCGCATAGGCGGAATTGTAGAAAATGGAAATGTTAAAAAGAAAGCTATGATGTTCAATAATATGACACATGATTCTTCTTCTAAGCATCATGTTTCTAAAAATCAAAGTCCTTTTGATATGGAAAGACAAAAAGAAAGTGATGTTAAGGCGTGTATTGAATATTTTAATAAACTAAAAAAAGGTAATGATATTAATCTTAAAACTATACTAGAACGTGGTAATTATAAAGAATTAAATATACCAAAAGAACATTTAGAAAACGGACTCTTTTATAAAAATGTAGAATTTTATGAAAAACATAATTTAAAAAATTATGTAGATCATTATAATAAACAAAATGCAGTAATGGAAAATAAAAATAATATGAATAAAGATTTATCGAAGCATAATAATAATGAATATTATAAAGATAAACATCTTAATGGTGATAATAAGAATAAAATTTCAGATAACTCTTATATTAATAAATCAAATAATAAAAATGACGAAGAAAAAAATAAAAAAAATAAACGTTCAGCAAATGATTTATATAATGCCAAACATACTAACACAGATCATGACGGTAATACAAATAATAAGAAAAAAATAAAAAACGAAATTGCACGGAAACCTACATTTTACACAAAAGAAGAATTAATCAAGGACTTTTTTCGTTAACATCATTATATATAGAAAAAATAAAAAAATATATTACACATGAAAGTTGTAATATATATATATATATATATATATATATATATATATATATATATATATGTATATGTATTTTTATTTACATTTATATATAATTTTTTTTTATACCTTTTTTTTATGATTTGCAAATTACTAAATATTTCCGTTTGATAATTGAATATGATGCAAACAAACAAGAAAAAAAAAAAATATTAATTTAATTAAATCAAATAATTAAAATTTCATTTATTATATATATATATAATTCTATCTTATTTATAAATTATATTTATATGAATAAAATGTTTTATGTATATATTTTTTTTAATTTTTAACTACTTATCAATGAAAATAATAATTGTCTTTTTTTTTTTCTTTTTTTTTTTTATAATTAATTATAAACAAAATAATAAGAAACCATAATTATATTTTATATAATTAATAATATATTTTGAATTAAGAAAGATAATTATAAATGATGATAAAGATAAAATGTCTAGTCATAAAATACAAGAGACATGAATATTATAATTATAAAAAAAAAAAAATAAAAAAAATAAAAACAAAAAAATAGTATATAATTTAAATGTAACCTGAAAAGATTAAAATAATTTTTCTTCATTTAGCCATTATATTTTAATAGAATAAAAACTGTATAGACACAAAAAAAATAATAATATAATTAATTATAATGTAATGGAGGAAAAAATAAAATAATGGATCAGTAAATAAACAAATAGATACATCTCTATGAATCCCTTATTTTTTTATTATTTTATTCTTTTTTATTCCTTGTCCAGTGGATATGACAAAGTATTGAACACACTGGTTAATTGAAGACCTTGTGGGTGACTTAAGTATTCTCCAATTTCTGCATCAAAAATGGCTATCGTTTGGGAATTTAATAAATGACCAAGATTATCACTGGGACAATTGGAACCTAACAATATTTTACAATTTTTAGTCTCTTGAAATATAAAAGAAGTGACTTCTTTACTTTTATTTATGCATTTTAATTTTGCGGAATGAAGAGATCTTCCTTTTTCCGGTTTATTCAATCTGATATCAAAAGAAAATTCATATTTTAATAAGTGTCCATCAAAAAGTATATAAATATCTACATCCGATTCACTGCTTTTTATAGCAGTAATGTTATAATCTTGACCATATTCTAATTTTCTTATACATTTTGGTCCATCAAGTTTTACATGTATGTGAATATTTGGAGGAATAGATACAATTGCGAGGGTATCAATTTTTTTTCCAATTAATTTTAATCCTGGAGAAGGTAATTTAATTTCTAATTCTTTTGGTATAATAATATGTCCCCATTTAAATAAATGTGTAAAGAATCCCCATTTTCCTCCTTCGTGTGGGATATTTGGAATTAGTTCGCATTTTTTCAACGAACTCAAAGCAAAATCTCCATATGCAATTGCTAAATTAGAATGTGGATTAACACATAAGAAACCATTATTGAAATCTACTGATTTAACAGTTACATTTTTCTTTTCATTTATATTTATAATAAGTGCTGTTTCTGCATTTATACGTATCAACGTAACATGTTCATTTAGTATACTAACAATAATTTTCCAATTTTTTAAAAACGTAGGAAACCTTTCGGTGTGATTGTAATTGATCTTTTCTTTAAATCCAGGAAGTCTAATGTGCACATCTTTTTCACCTTCAATTACTACATAACAATCTTCTTTTCCCCAAGCCTTTGCATCATATCTTCCTGATAATATAGATTCAAATTCTGAGGGAATCTCTGGTAGTTGAACTAAAAATTTAATTCTCTTATCATTAAAGATAGTAGGTCTCAAAACAATTTCTTCATGATTTGATAGTGAATACCATCCTTTCTCATCACAATATTGAAATTGATTCCAAATAACAGCATTGTCTGGTGTTTTGGCGTTATCTGGAGGTGTCTTGAACGTACATTCTATAATGTTGGTCATATTTAATAAATTTAATTGAGAAATGAATTAAAAAAATGGTAAAATATATATATATATATATATATATATATATTATGTTACACATATATACTGATAATAAATAAATGTAAGTATATTTCTATAAAAAACAATATAATGTGCTCATAAAAATAATGTTACATATATGATCTTTAAAAATATTATGAAAAAAAAATATATAAACATAGGACAAATTGTTTTTTTAAGTATTAAAAAGTAAATAAAGGAAAGATATTTTTCAAAATTATTTTTAATTATCACCAAATAAAAATATATGTATAGCAAATATATTAATTTATTGATGAAAACACATTTAATTAAAAAAAAAAAAAAAAAAAAAGCCAAATAAAATGATATAAAATAAACATGTTGTTAACAACCTGAACAAAATTACACATAGCCATAAATTTTGAGTGAAATTGCAACAATTTGTTCTGAACAAAATTTTTTTTTTTTTTTTTTTAATAAAATGCTTTGAAAACTAACTATTTATTAATCAACTTTTTTTTTTTTTTTTTTTTTTTGTGTGCAACTTTTTCAAAATCTAGACAGAAATAAATTTAAAATATCTTTTTGCATTTATAGTATATTCATGTAATATCTATCATGTTTAGCATATCTAATTATATTACAATATTTGCGAATATATAATATGAATATATACAAATATAATTTTTATATTATACTTCATATTATGCCTTATGCTGAACATATAAGAATGTAGGAGGAGTCTTATAAAATGTATAAATATTTATATGTAGAACCTAAAAAGTTATATAATATATGTATATCCACATATACATATATATATATATATATATATATATATATATATAGGTGTTACCCAAAATATAAGTCAGAATTAATCTGACATCAAAAGGCATTTTTTTTTTTTTTTTTTATAATGTTATAGAATTAAGTTGTTGCACACAGGAAAAGTTTCACAAAGAAAAAATAAAAATATTATCATTAAAATAATAAAAAAAAAAATAAATAAATATATATATATATATATATTTTTTCATATATATTTTAGTATATATAAACAAAAATTATATATATTTTTTTCAAATGATACTTCACATATCTTAATAGTTATATCATATATTAAATATTGGATATTGTATAAAATACTTATTTTATAATTCTAATATAAAATCGTAAGTTTAAAATAAGAATATACTTACAAGTTATGTAATTTTTTATTTTATTATATATTTTTTTAAATATTTGTGTCATTGATATAGGCATATTATGCATGTATGTATGCATACCATATTTTAACTTTTATTTTTCTTTTGTGAATTTTTTTTTTTTTTTTTATTTAAAATCAATAAATCCTATTGAACGTATTTGTTAAATAAAAAATATGCAAAATGTCAAAAATATGTAAAAGAGGGGAAATATACTTTAATGGATTTTTAAAATATTCCAAAAAGAAACAGAAAAAAAAACCTCTAGGAAATGAGAATGTTGGAAAAACAGAAGATATAGGGAAAACAAAAATAAAAGATAATCTCAAAGATATAAATTCTTCATATAGCTTAGGTCAGAAAAGAAAAGAAAGTATAAATATGGTATCAAAAAAAAAAAAGTCTAAAAATAATGATAGAATAATTAATGATTCGAAAAAAAATACAAATGTAAAATCAAATAAAAACGTTTTAAAAAAGAAATTGTTGAAAAAAAGTTTTACACCAAATTTCGAAGAAAAAACAGGTTCTGTTGTTAATAATATTATTTGTGATGTCGTTCCTTCGATTCACGATAAAAATAATAATACGATAAAAAAGGAAATAAAGCGAAAAACAAGCAATATGAAAAAAAAGAAGACAAATAATATATTAAAGTTATCAAATTCATCAAGGAAAAGAAGTAATGGTTTAAAAACAAGAAATTTAAATAGTAATAATAGTTCATCGTATCTTAATAACAGTTATGGTAATTTCTCCTACTTTACAGACTATAATAATTATAGCATTCGTAATGCTTCTTATGATATGCCATATTCTCATAGAAAAAATAAAAATAATACAAAAAGAGTATATATAAAATATAAATATGAATTACCAACTATAGCTTCTTTAGGAAAAGTAAAGAAATTAGATTACTTGGGATTAACCATTGATGATGTGGAATTAAATAAAAAATCCAAAAAACTTTTATATAATTTATCTAATTTATACTTTGGAAATAGTAAACTTCAAAATAGTCCATATTGCAACAAAAATTCTAGTCAAGGGGGAAAGAAAAAAAAGGAAAAAAATGAAAAAAAAAAAACAAAAAAACTATTATACATATGAATAAAATGAACACGAAAAAAAAAAAAAAAATTATATATATATATATATATATATATATAAATTAAAGATTAAATGAGCTATAGAAATGCATTTTATGAGTAGTATTTTTCTTTTTCTTTTTATATTTCTTTTTATTTATTTTTTTTTATATGTAACCAAATTATATAGCAATCTTTTAAAAATATATGTTATTTTGGTTATCATATTCTTTATATTCATATATTTCGTGTAATTAATTTCCTTTTGTTTACATATATTTATATTTCATATGTAAAAACGTAAGACGGGTAGAAAACTTTTTTTAAAAACAACTTACAAAAAAAAAATACCTTAAATTTTTAAAATAAAAAAATAAAAAGAATATTTTTATATGTATTATATATGTTATAATAATTTAAAATATTCTTACAATTTATATGTTATAAATATAATAATATTTCAAAGCATGAATGGTATTGAATGTATTGGCTAATAAATCTTTTTGTTGTACTAAAAATAGTATTAGCATGTAAAGTCACATATGAATAATATGCTAATTTATATATATATATATATAATATATATATAAATATATAGATATTTTTTGTATACAATTATAATTTAAGCCCTTTCATTATAATATATATATATATATAATGTTTATTCATTATTTTTTTCTTTTTGCACATGCATATATTTACAATAATAAAATAAATAAAAATATACATATATATTTAATATAATAATATATATAAAATATATAATTTTTTTTTTTTTTTTTTTTAATTCATTAATTATTTTCATTTTATTTTATTTAATTTTTTCTGCTTCATAATTAAATAATCTTATTTGAGTTTATATAAAATCGTTTATTACTTCGAATAATACATTTTAAAATACAGAAATATCCTTTTTAAGGGCAAAAAAGAAAAATTAAATATATTAAAAATTATATATAAGCAAATACATACATATATACATATATATATATAATATAATATATTATAATATACATATTAAAAAAAACAAAAGCATATAACGACATAAAATATATTTTTCTTTAAAATTTAAAATATTTTAATCCGTAAACAAAACAAAAATATATATATATATTTTATTTTTTGTTTTTGGAATACATAAAATTACTCTTATAAATCATAATTTATTATTGAAGAATTTATATTAATTTTAACAAAATGGTTATTACATTGCCCAAATTAAAGTACGCATTAAATGCATTATCACCCCATATAAGTGAAGAGACATTAAATTTCCATTACAATAAGCATCACGCAGGATATGTAAATAAATTAAATACTTTAATCAAGGACACACCATTTGCTGAAAAATCTTTATTAGATATTGTAAAAGAATCATCAGGAGCTATTTTTAATAACGCGGCTCAAATATGGAATCATACTTTTTACTGGGATTCTATGGGACCTGATTGTGGTGGTGAGCCTAATGGAGAAATTAAGGACAAAATTCAAGAAGATTTTGGATCTTTTAACAATTTCAAAGAACAATTTTCCAATGTATTATGTGGTCATTTTGGTTCTGGATGGGGATGGCTAGCTTTAAATAATAATAACAAATTAGTTATATTACAAACACATGATGCTGGTAATCCAATTAAGGATAATACAGGTATTCCAATATTAACATGTGATATATGGGAACATGCTTATTATATTGATTACAGAAATGACAGAGCATCATATGTTAAGGCTTGGTGGAACCTAGTAAATTGGAACTTTGCAAATGAAAACTTAAAAAAAGCTATGCAAAAGTAAAATGTGAATACTAATATAAATTCAAGAAAGAAAAGAAAACAAAGGAAACATAAACTTGAATTAATAAGTGATATATATATATATTTATTTATTTATTTAGATGTACATTTATACAGAACGACATAATTTAATTTTATTTTTTCTTTTTTTTTTTATACTTCTTAAATAACATATGATTTATTTTTGTACATTATAGAAATATAGTGTGTTATACTATATTTTACCATATTATTTATTTATTTATTTTATTATTTTTTTTTTTTTCTTCTTCCATATATATATATATATATATATATATATATATATATATATATATATGTATGTATATTTATTTATTTATATTCATGTTTATATTCTTTGAGAAAATATTTTATACAAGAATTAAAAAAGAAAAGAATTTTTTTAAAATGCTTTAAAAAGGTTAATATGTTTAAAAATAGGGAAAACACAAAACAAAACGGTGCTTTATAAATGGGTGTATTAGTGGGTCTATAAACGTATGTAAAATATAATGTATATATGTATAAAATGTAACACATAATGTAATAATATACTTATATTTTTTGTTCGAGAAATGAACATATCCGATTTGTCCCTTCCTATATTTATTCAGGATTTAGGAACAATTCTTCATTCGTTCACTTTATAATTAATGAGATTTCCAGATGATGATGATAATATGTTACTTGTTATTAAGTGATGTAAATATTTAAATATCATATGTAAATAAATAAATAAATAAATATATATATATATATATATATATAACATTTCCATTATTTATTCTATTTTACTTTAATTTTTTTTTTATGTCCTTTTAAATTTAAAAGGTAACCATTTAAAAGAAGGAAGAGTAAATTTTTTTTTTTTATAATTCTTGGTTTTTAGTAATGCATTTGTTGTGTTAATAAAATTATACTTTCCTGGTTTCATATTTCTCATATAAAGAATATTAATATTATTATCAATTCCATTAATAATATCATACGTTATATGTTTTGAAATATTTTTTATTATATTAAAGTGAAAAGAGTTATTTTTTATATCTTGGGTTTTTTCTTCTTTAATACATGAACTGAATGTAACATTATCATTGTTATTATTACTTGTAATTTTCATTTCGATAATATAGTTAGAATAATATTTATATAATGGTATAAAAATTAATATGTAGGAGGTTGTATTATCATCACTTATTTTTATTATATTATATTTAAAAGGTAAATGTATCCAATAATGTTTTTTCGTTTTTGCTTGATATATAATTATGTTATCTTCATGATTTAATACTTGTACTTGAGTAAATGGATTTTCTACATGTTTTAAACCATCAAATTCTTTATATTTTGAAAAATTATATAATGAATCCTTTTTTAATTTGTATGGTAAGAAATTAATAAAGTTGATAAAATTGTTTAATATATATGTTTTCATCATTTGAATATTATTTTTATTAGTAAAAGTTCGTTCAAATATTGGTATATATCTATGATTATCTATTCTTTTAATGTCATAATTTGACATGTTAACATTATTATTAATTAATTTTATAATATATTTTTGTGATGGTAAAAAGAAAGAATAGTGTGGGTTCTTTTTAAATGTAATACCTGAATTGTATAGAGAATTAATAGTATACACAGACACAGCTGATGTGCTCAATATCTTGGCAATCTTTTCCTTATTATTTATGGAATATGTACATATATCATTAAAAACTCCTATTAATTTAGCTAAATAATCATCATCTTCATCTGGTAATTTTATATGTAATTGTTTGGATCACCCTGAATCCACAGTTCTGGATAATATATTGAATAATATTAGAATGATTAGTATATACAGTTTTTTTAAAATCATTTTAATAAAATAAAAAATAAACAATAAAAAATAAACAATAAACAATGAACAGTGTTTATTTTGACATATATATATATATATATATATATATATATTTAATATTTATAAAAATAACAATAGCATTTTTTTTTTTTTTTTAATAATATGGAATGAATTTGTTAAAGTAAAAGGATAATAGATATATACCTATATTTTCCTTTTTAAAATATAACGTTGAGAAAAAGAGCTTAGTAATATTTTTTAGTATTTATGTTATTTAATTTTTATGTGATCATTTATATAAATATAATATAAAATATTTATAATATGTGTAATGAGAAAAAATAAAAACTTAAACAAACAAGTAACATATATAGTAAATAAATAAATAAATATAAATATAAATATATATATATATATATATATAATACATACATATTCCATTATTCTATTATTATATTATTCCATTATTTTTTTTTTTTTTTTTTTTTTTTTTTTTTTTTTTTTTTTTGTTGTTGTTGTTTGCTTTGAATAGAAAAAAAAATAAATACACATATAAATAATGTAATATTATATTATATATATTAATATTGCCTTTTTTATATTTATTTCTGTAAAACATTTTTATACGATAAAAGGTGATGAAAAAAGGGAAAAAAAAATGTATCATTTTAACAATAACACTATAATTTTAAATTCATTAAAGAAGTTTATTAGAACGGGTAAATATAAAGACCACATAATTAATTATAAAGAGATATTATTTGAAAAGAAAAAAAAATTTCAAGTAAAGAAAGAACAAAAAAATGAAGAGGATATAAATATTTTAAAATTAACTCATATTGAGGATTTAAGAATTTGTAAACCTAAAAAGAAAAGTTTCAATAAAAAGAAAATTATTGATAAACAGGAAAAAAAGGAAGAGTGGACGCCTGCCATGATTGGTAAGAAGGAAGATATAAAAAATGAAGAAAGGAATGAACATATAAATATAAATGAATCAAAAATAAATAAGGAAAAAGAGAATTATATAAATGAAGGTACACTATATTCTTATAATTTTAATAAAATGAATTCACGTAGTACAAATTATTGTAATAATTATATAAATAATAATTATAAAAATTCAAAAAAGAATATTATTTATTTAACTAATTTTACTGTTACTAATAGTTTTATTAATAAAAAGTATTATATAATTAAAAAACAAAAAAAAAAAAAAAAAAATTCTGATGTAGAGGAAGATGAATTAATGTTATATGAAAAAAGATCACTTGAACTTTTGAATAAAATAAAATTGAGGAATGAACAGAATGAGAATGAAAATAGAAGTGTAAGTGATATACATAAGAATGAAACATATGAAAATATAAATGGATCTTTTAATAATATTGATAATAGTAACCATAGTGATAAGAAACTTCATCTATTAAATTCATTCAATTTTGAAAATAAGGATAAAATTATTAAAAAGATATACAAATCATCAATTAATCATGTAAGGGATGAAAATTTGTGGAAAAAATATGTACAGAATGTTTTTATTATATCTTCATATTTGGATTGTCCTGATATTGTAATATTATTTTGGTGTTTTAGTAAAATAGGATATAGAGATAATAGATTAGTAAATTTATTATGTTCAATCGTTTTAAAAAAAGTAAATGAATTAAGTCCATGTGCTATTGCTTTATTATTAAATAGTTTTAAAAAATTAGAGATTAAAAAATATGATACCATAGAATTATTAACAAATCAATTTTGTTTTCATCTACCTAATAGTACATATCAGGATATAGCTCTAGTTTCGAACTCTTTATCTTTTTTTTATATTTATCATAAAAATTATTGGAGAAAATGTATATTAAAATTACAAAATAATTCGTATATTACCTGTTCATTACATTTATGTCTAATTTTATCAGCATTTGCTAGACTTGATATAAGGGAAGGAAATATTTTATTATCATTTAGTAAAGTTGCAAAACGTCTAGTTCCTGATATGTCACCTAATAATTTAGCTTTAATTATTCATTCTTTTGCAAAATTAAAATTTGTTCATCCTAAATTTTTTAATTATCTTTTTCAACATGTTCATGTGTATTTGGATAGGCAACTTCAAATAACATACAAGATTGAAAAAAAAATAAATGATAATAATAATAATAATAATAATAATAATAATAATAATAATAATAACAATAATAATAACAACAACAATAACAACAACAATAAAAACCACAATAACAACAACAATAACAACAATAATAATAATAATATTAATAATTATGAGGATGTATTAAATGGTAAAAAAAATAAAATAGTTAATAAACATTGTGATAATAAAAGAAACAATGTAATTATTAATGAAAATGTTGAAAACAAGAAAAAACTGGATAATTTGGATGAATCATTATCCGGAATTAAAAAGCTGGAAGAAGATAAGTATTTAAAAAATATTATGATAAATAATAATAATAATATTGCAGAAGAAAATTTTAAAATAATAGAAAATAAAAAAAAAAGTAATTTTAATAAAGAAGATACAGAAAAAAGTACATCTGGTGTTGAACATAATAATAAGAATGATATTTCCGAGAGTAATAATATGAATTATAATATAAAGACAAATAATAGTTATAATAATAAATCTTCAAAAGATAATGATAATAAAAAAAAGATGTTCGATTTGCAATCACTTGTTTTACTATTATATTCTACTACCTGTTTAATTACTTGCACAGAACAGATGACATTAAAATTAATTTATTTGATAATGCCACATAAAGATTATTTAGGTGATCATAAAATAGATAAGCTCAAATATGTAAGCGATTATATACAAAACCTTTTTCCATCCACTTTTGAAGCATTTCCAAAAAATGTAAAAGATTTTTTTTATTATATAGATACATATGAAATAAAAAAAAAGAAATTAAAATATTGTGCACGATGGATTAACGAATTATCACGTATTCTAACAAAAATGAATGTGGAGCATATAAAAAATGTATACATAAATAATATATGTACAGATATTATGTTAACTTCAACAAATGTTATTATAAAATGTCTAGGCCCTTATAGTTATTATATCAACTCCTTAGTAACTACATCTATATCTGATTTAAAGTTGAAAATATTAGAAAGCAAAAAATATAGAGTAATAAATTTAAGTTATCATGAGTGGAATAAATTAAATGACTATGAAGAAAAAATTAAATTCTTATACTCTTTTGGACGACATGCAGCCAACATTTTTTTCATAAATAATAAACATGAATCTGTAAACGAACAGTTAAATAACCAATCTATATCCAGATCACAATTAAACGAGAATGAAAAAGGTATAGATCATATAGATATAAAAATGCAAATGGATTATCCTAACAACATGAAAAATCAAAATATAAAATCTCATTCACAATGCTCCATTGAGTTTGATGAAAAAATACAGATGGATGAAAATTTTTCATCAGATGAAGAAGATGAAATATTGAACTTTTTAGAAAGACAAAAAAGTACAATGGATATAAATGAAAATGACTACAATGATGATATAGAAAAAATTAAAAATTATTTGTCTTCCCAAGGTGGCACAAATGGACATAATGCCTGACAAAATAGATGCATATATATATATATATATATATATATATATTTATATTTATATTTATAATAATCCATATAAACATATTTGTATTCTTTTCATATTTAAATTTTTTTTTTTTTTTTTTTTTTTTTTTTTTTGGTGTACTTGTTCCTAATATTATAAAATATATATATCATTTTTTTTAAGTAAAAATATTATTAAACTATTAAATAAAATCCTTTTAACACCTTTCTATTTTAACAATCATATTACCATTTCAGTTATATTATACTTAAAAAAAAATAAATAATAATATAGAAATTTTTAATATATATATATATATACATACATACATACATATATGTATATATTATTAAAAATAAAAAAATTCTTTTATACTATACACATATATCTTTTCTATATTTTAATTTTATACTTTAATATTTGAATGGAAGTTATGAAATAAATAAAAATTTTGTTCAAGAAAATTTCGTTCAAAAATATTTTACATTCCATGTTTCTACATAAATAATGTTTATTTAATAGGTAGAATCGAAAAAAAAAAAAAAATTAATATTAAAATTAAAATATATTAAAAATCAAGAGTCGCTTTATTTTATTATTTTAAATAATTTTCATAAGAAATATTTATCAATTAAAATATTTTATATGAAAAAATACAGATTAATAAATATATATAATAATAATAATATAATGTAACATTTTATAAATAATATTTTATATTATACATATATAACAGATCTATGTATTTTTTTTTTAAACACATTAATATATAATGATTTATAAATATTATTTTATACTTATATGGTATTATGAAAATATGTTTCTTATATATATTATACTATACAAATATATTATATATATAAAATATATATATATATATATATATATATATATAATATTATATAATTAAGAATAAACATAAGAATATAAATGCACATTATAAAAAAAAAAAATATAAAAAATCTTAAATATAATAAATATCAAAATAAATAAAATATGTATATATATTGAGATATTATAATCATATATATTTATATAAAAATAATTTAAACCCAAAGGGAAAAAAAAAATAAAATAAAAAAAAAGTTTATAAGTCATATATATATATATATATATATATAATATATGAATATAATAATTAATACATATAAAAAATAAACATATATATTATTATATATAATAATATATTCTTATTATGTTAAATAGGTTTATTTTATTACCTTGTATTTATATATATATTATATATATATATATATATATATTATATAAATGAACATATATATAAATATATAATAATTATTAATATATTATATATGATATAGTAAAAAAATATAATATATATATATAATATATATATATATATATATATATATATATATAATATGTATGTATATATATATTAATATATTATAATATAATTATATATATATATAATATCTTTTTTTTTTTTTTTTTTTGTTTATATTATATGAAATATAAGAAGAAAAACCTTGAAATGGATATTAAATTAAATTTATTTTTAAATAAGAAAAAAAAAAAAAAAATTATAATATAATTTATATATTTACATTATATATATATATATATATATAATAGTTTAAATTTTCTTGTCGATTTTTGAAGAAATAATTTTTATAAGATACTATTAATATTTATTTTTATATTATATATATTTATATTATATAAATATTTAATCTTTTTTTTTTTTTTTTTTTTTTCATTTTTTTATGTAATTTTACGAGTTATATATACATTATTATATAAAGAAATATATATATATTATAATATATACATACATATATATATACTTTTTAATGTTACATATATTTACATTTAATAATAATACTATATTATGAAATGTATTATATTGTTCTTAATAAAATGTAGAGATTTTTAAGAAGTGTTTCCTAAAAATGCATATTTATTTTATGATAATTACATATATTATATATATATAATATGAAAAAAAAAAATAAAAAAAAATAAATAGAATTAAAAAATTACAGAGATATAAAATAAAAAGATTCGTGGGGAAATAACACAAAAAAAAAAAAAAAAAAAAAAAAAAGGAATATATTTTATTATATATATTACACATATGTTAAATATTTATTTAAAATATATGTAATAACTTATACTTAAGTATTATAATAATTACATATAATGTATGAGTATATAAATTATATATATATATATAGATATTTATATTTGAATATATAGATTTATGTATACCCTTATTTATTTTTACATATAATAAAGATAACAATGCATAGTGTTAAGAGCATCATATCATTACAATTAAAATATAAAAATATAACTATATAAATATATATATATATATTTATATAATTTATTTTTGAAGAAAATAAATTTACATGGCTTTTAAAAAGTTAATATATTGACAGTATACAATATTAAGATAGATAAAAAAATACACAAATAAAGGAATATACATAAATATGTATATGTTAATATTCGTATTCATAGTATGTTCCTTTTATATAATTATTTCTTTTGATAATAATATGATATTATGAAAAAAGAAAAAGAAGAAACTATAAGGAAAAAATATAATACATATATCATATATATATGTATATAATTTTTTTTTTTTTTTTTTTTTTTTGAATTATTCTGTATACAATTTTTTGTTAGACGTATAAATATATATATAATCTTTATGTTATTCTATTTATTATAATTTTTTTTTTTATATTTTTTTCTTTACGATTGTATAATAATATCATAATATATATTTTTATATATAAAATATATTTTGTATATATATATAAATTATATATTGTATATATATATATATATATATATATATATATATATATATATTTATTTATTTATTTTTTATTTTTTATATATTTATGTTAAAAAAAAAAAAATGGAATCAAGCAACATTGGTCAGATTTTATACGCTACCGTAGATCCCAATATAAATATTCGTTCAGAAGCAGAAAATAAATTAAAACTAGCTAAAGAAAGTAATTTTGTTCAATATATAAATCAATTATCCAATGAATTTTGTAAAAGTGAGAATGATCCATATTTAAGACAAATAGCCGGTTTATTAATAAAGAATGCTTTTACTTCAAAAGATAATTATGAAAGTGAAGAAAAAGCAAGGACATGGCTAAATTTTCCAGAAGATATAAAGATGGAATTAAAAAATAATTTATTAGTTTTGTTAAGTCAACAAAGTGATAAGATAGTTATAGGTACTGCTTGTCAAATAATATCTATAATAGCTAAAATTGAATTATCACATAATAAATCATCTGAATTATTACATAAATTAGTAAATAATATAATTGAAAAAAATGCTTATACAAAAAAATCATCAACAGTATGTTTAGCATATTTAACAGAAGACATTGCTGATGTATGTAATGAAAGTAAAACGAAATATGCATTTACTCAACCAGATTTAGATTTAATATTAACAGCAATAATTAATTCTTTATGTGAACCTGCAGAAGAATCAACCCATTGTGCAAATATGAAAGTATTATATAATTTAATGTCATTTATTGAACACAATTTTAAAACTCAAGTTGAAAGAGATATAATAATGAAAACTGTAATTGATGGTTGTAAGGATACTGAACGCCAAAGTGTACAAATAGCAGCATATGAATGTTTAATAAATATTGTTAGTTATTTTTATTCTTATTTGGATGCATATATGTATGCTATAGGTCCCTTAACATGGGTAGCTATCGAATCAGAAAATGAAAGAATAGCAATAAGTGCAATTGAATTTTGGAATACTGTTTGTGAAGAAGAAACATTTATAGATCAATATGAATTACAAGAAGGAAAAAAAAATCATAATATAGTAAAACAGGCAATGGTATTTTTATTGCCTAAAATATTTAATGCAATGATAACACAAGAAAGTGAAGATATAGATATAGATGCATGGACCTTATCTATGGCATCAGCAACATTCTTAGCTTTAAGTGCACAATTATTAAAAAATGATATAGTAGAACCGGTTATATCATTTGTAGAAGAAAATTTTATACATGAAGATTGGAGAAGAAGAGATGCTGCTGTGTTAGCTTATGGTTCTATTATGGAAGGTCCAGATACTGAAAAATTAAAACCTTTAGTTGAAGAATCAGTTGGACAATTATCTGAAGTATTAAGAGATCCATCTGTGGCTGTTCGAGATACAGCTGCCTGGACTATAGGTAAAATAACAACTTATCATTCTGAGATTATATATAATGTATTAGGAAGTTATAATGATAGTAGTTCTTTATATGGAATATTATTAGAAAGATTAAATGATTATCCAAGAGTAGCTGCTAATGTATGTTGGGTGTTTAATCAGTTAGCTGTAAATAAAAGAACATCATATAATAAAATGACAAATAGTTATGTAACAGATTTAGATGATTCTTTTTGTGTATTATGTAAAAAATTAATTGATGTAAGTTCAAGAGAAGATTCTGATATACGAAATCTAAGAGAAGCAGCATTTAATGCCTTAAACGTAGTTATATTAAGTGTATCTGATAATTGTTTAAAATATATGATTGAATTATTATCACATATGATGTATTTATTAACGAATACATATCTAAATCCATTAACTGAAGAAGTAAAATCATTACAAGGATATTATTGTGGAACTATGCAATTTATAATTAACAGATTAGGTAATCAATGTAAACCATTTTTAAAACCAATTTATTTAAGTATTTTTAGATTATTTGAAATAAGAACAGATATATGTGAAGATGCTTTATTAGCTTGTAGTGCTATTATTAATGTTATGGCTGAAGATTTTAGAGAACATTTAAAAACATTTTTAAATGTTATATTTAAAGGATTAAAAAATGTTTCTGAAACATCAACATGTAAAATATGTATAGAAATGATATCAGATATATGTATCCCATGGACATCTGAATACGAAAAAGAAATGGAAGCAATACTTGAATGCTTATGGGAAGCTCTTAAAACTTTTGGTGTACATGATTCTATAAAAATTAGTATTCTAACAGTATTAGGTGATATAGCTACAGCATTAAATAGAAGCTTTTCAAAATATCTTAATTTCTTTGCAAATATTTTATCAGAGACATCCAAAATTACTATTACTTCAGGATCACCTGATAGTGATGATTGGGTGAATTATGTTTTTGAATTAAGAGATGCAATTTTATTAACTTATAGTAATATTATTTATGCACTTATAGATGGAAATGAAATAAATAAACTTAAACCTTATATACCAAATATTCTAGATTTTATTGAATTAATATTAATTAAAGAAATTAATCATTTTAATGCTCAAAATTTTCAGAACTCTGTATCTTTATTAGGAGATCTTGTGCATGCATATGGATATGAACTAATAGAAAATTCCAAGCTAACTGATTTAATTATATCTGTATATGGAAAAATTGATATTTTATCTAGTCAAGGAGATGAAAAATGTGAAACCTGTGTTTCCAAAATCAAATGGTTGAAAAGAATTTGTAACGCCAGATTATCACAAAAATGAGAAAAACTTTTATGTTTCAAGTAATAAAAATGTGTAATCAAAAGAAGAGAAAATATATATATTTAATTAAAAGTATAAAAGGAAAGATATTCACATATATTTATAAAATTATAGAATATATATATATATATATATATATATATATATATATATATTATATGTATATATGTATCTATCTTTTCTTATAAATATGTCCTATTTATTTGATATGCATATATATATATATATATATATATATATATATATATATATATATATATATGCATATATATGTATGTGCATATAATTTTAGCACGCAGTTTGCTATTATTATATAAAAATATATATTATTTTGTTTTTTTTCTTTTTTTCACATAATATTTTCTAATTTATTCTGTAACTAGATTTTTCTTTTATTTATTTGCATAATAACTTTATATTAATTTTATCATCTTTTAACTCAACTACATCTTTATTTTATCTTTACTACATCTTTATTTTATCTTTACTACATCTTTATTTTATCTTTACTACATCTTTATTTTATCTTTACTACATCTTTATTTTATCTTTACTACATCTTTATTTTATCTTTACTACATCTTTATTTTATCTTTAATACGTCCTTATTTTATCTTCACTAAATCTTTATTTTATCTTTACTACATCATTATTTTATCTTCTCTAAATCTTTATTTCATCCTTACTATATCTTTTACTTCATCATGCTTTATAGTTCTTATTATAAACTTATTATTTATACTATTAATTTTTATGATTCTTCATACTTCCCCTTATTTTACTCTATCTTTTTTGTTCTAAACATTCTTTTTTTTTTTTTTTTTTTAATCGTACTTTTATTCTCCTATTTTCTTAATCTTCTTAACCGACTCCCCTAACCTTTGATTTCTTCTTTTTAAATTATTTTGTTTATATATTATAATGAAAATAATTTATCATGTTTATAATTAATTTCTTAATTTAACTAAAGATAAATAAAAAATGCTTAATTTTTCTTGTGCTAACCATTATTATATTAAATATATATTTTACTTTTTTTTTTTTTTTTTTTCTTCTAATTAAACTTTTAGCTTTTTGCTTTATTCTTAAAATATTAAAATAAGAAAAAATAAAAAAATAAAATATATATATATATATATATATATATATATATATATATATATATAGATCCCCATAAAACTTTTTTAAATTATCAAATGTTATCCAAATATATAATTTAATATTTTTAAAAAATTCTAATTCTTTTTTTTTTTTTTTTCGTTTAATCTTTTCAAAATGTCTTAAATTATTTATTAGATATATGATTTATTCTTAGAACATATCAAATGCTTTATTATTTTATAAATATTAATTCTATCTGAAGCATTTAATATAAATATGTTTATATAAATTAAAATATTTTAATCCTTAACCATATATAATATATATATTTTTATGTATTTAATAATTTTTTTTTTTTTTTTTATGTCTACCATTTGTTTTGTGAATATATTTTCCTAATTTTATTATATATTATTTTTATTTAATATATATATATATATATATAGTATCATATGTGTATATCATATAAACTTGTTAATATATCTTTTGATTTGTTTAAATAACATGACGGATTAATGTAAATTTGTTTTTTCAAAATGGAAAATGAATAGTACCTTTTATTTGTTTAATGATTTTCTGAACAAAATATATTTAATAATATATTAATTAGTTTTATGAATTATAGAACTACAATAATTAGGAAGGTTTATTAAATATATGAGCATAGTTTTTAACACTTATAAATGATATATATGTGTTTTAAATATAAATTTGTTCTGTAATATATTTTGGTAGGGTTTTTATTTATTTCGTGTTAAATTTAATAAGTGTAAGAATTTAAGGATTTTATTTTATTATTATTTCTTTTCTCCTTAAAGTCATTTGAATTGTGTTTTAATAATTAAACATACATACATATATATATATATATATATATACTTATATATTTATATAT
>LT969557.1:662717-672717 GCA_900097035.1 Plasmodium blacklocki (nom. inval.)
CATACATATATATATATATATATATATACTTATATATTTATATATTTTTAGTTTGTCATAAAAAAAAAAAAAAAAAAAAAGAAGAAAGAATGATCATTTAAATTCTAATCTTTTTAAATATTAACATGTTTGTGTACAATTACGAACATTATATTTGCTTTTATACACAGAACGTATATTACTAATAGTTTGAAAAGGATGAAGGTAAGAAAAACGTTCGTTTTAATTATAGGTGGAGGGCCAACAGGTATAACAAGTGGATTATATCTACAGAAATATAATATACCTCACATATTGATAGAAAAGGATAAATGTATAGAAAAAATTCCCAAAGCCCATTATTATAATAATCAAACTATGGAAGCATGGAGATGTATATATCATTTAGATAAATGTTTTATGAATGAAACTGAAAATTTAGATTTATGGAAAAATTTTCAATATTCTTTAAGTATGCATAAAGAGAAAATTATAAGTATATATAATAATTTTATAAATAAATATACATATAAAAATACCTATTATGAAGATATTAGTCCATCTAAAGTTACTCATTTGTCTCAGTATAAATTATTAGGTATTTTATATAATTATTATTTCTTTAAAATTAAAGTTAATAAAAAACGTGAATTTTTAAAAAATATAAAATTAAAATTTTCGACATATAAGATATTAAAATTGATATATGAAAATAGTATTATAAAAAATGAAGTAGATGATAAACATATATATAATGATGATGATAAAAAAAAGGAAGATTTTTTTAATAATAATTCTTCAAAATATTGTTCCTATGATATATCGGAAATGTTAATAGGATATGAATTTGTTGATTTTATAAAAAATGTAAAAGATTTAAAAAATCTTGATAACTTTTCACTTTCAGAAGAGGAAAAAATCATGTTAGAAAAAATGTGTATCGATAAAATGTCTGATGACAATAATAAATATAGAGTACATATGAATTTAAATGTTCAACCTTGTGATATCACAAAAGATATTCATGATAATTATAAATGTGATGATAATATTTATAATAGTACTAATTATTGTTATCAAAAATCACCGAATTATATAATAACTAAAATCAGAAATGTAGAAACTAACTTAGAAGAGATGATATTAAGTAATTATGTATTTGTTTGTGAAGGTGGGAAAAGTAATATAAAGAATTTTTTAAATATTAATGATGAGAATAAAAAGAATTATATGAAATTTATAAATATACATTTCAGTTCTAAATATTTAAGTACATTAATGATATATAATCCATCGATGTTATATTTTTTATTTAATGAATATATTGGTATCTTAGTATGTCATGATTATAATAAAGGAAATGTAGTATTACATATTCCTTATGTAACCGAAAGAGAAATGTTACTTTATAGTAACCCTAATAAAATTATAAAAATTATCAATAAATTAATAGGTTTTAATTTATATGATATACATATATATAATATATATAAATGGACTATGTATAGTTCTATTGCTTCTACATTTATAGATAATTATACTAAACGTATATTTTTATTAGGAGATTCAGCACATAAATTACCACCTTCAGGAGGATTTGGATTAAATTTGGGTATAGGTGATGTAGTTAATATTTCTTGGAAAATTATAAGAATTTTTAATTTATACCAAAAGAAAATAAATCAAATTTTTTTTAATAAAGCGATTAAAAACAAGTCCACTGGTCTAAATGATTATTCATATAATGATACTAGAGTTTCTAATTCTTTTATTAATTTAATTAATAATCATATAAAAATCCAAGACTTTATAATGAATACCTTAATGACTCAGAAGGAAAAAAATATGATAAATAATTATATCCAATCTTATAATATAGAGAGGAAGTTGGTAGCAAATTTTACTATTTCCCATGCTGTAAATAATTATGAGAAGGGAAAAAATATACCATATATTTTAGGGTACAACCAGGACAATATATTAATAGATAAGTTATCAAAAATGTGTAACTTTAAAGGTACAATTTGCAATAATAACAACAACAACAATAATAATAATAAAAATAATAATAATAATAATAATAATAATAATAATAATAATAATAACAATTGTAATAATTATAGTTATAGAAATAATTACACCAATTACAGTAATCATATGCTTGGGGGATATAACAAATTTCATGTTAGAATCGTACAAAACTCTTTGCTTTTTCATACTCTTCTTCAAGGTTCTAAGAAAATTATAAACATGCTTAATCAAATCCCATTTATTTTTTCTTATAAAAAAAAAAAAATAAAAAATTTTGTAAAAACAAGGGAAAACGTTTTAGCCTTATTATATCCAGGGGCCGATTTTTGTTATTCTTATATTAATACATTAAATAACCTTGAGCAAAATATAAATGACCATAAGATAATTAATAACAATTCATCTAATTCTAACCATATCCATAATCCCAATATGTTACATATAAATAATTATAATAATAAAGATGAAAAAATAGAAAGGCAAAACGATCATAATGAAATAAAAATTTTTCCAAAGAGTTATGATAATATAAACATTATGGATAATGTATATGAAAAAAATAATTTGGAACATATATATGAAAATCATATACATATAAATGAATTACAGAATGATAAATTCAGTTCAGAATATATCAATAAGACAAAAAATAATTTTGCAAAAAGTATGAGCACTTCTAGTTATTTTCATTTTCAAAATAGTTATTATAAGGAACAAAACAAATTATATGATACAAACAAAAAACCACAGAACAACAAAATTTTTTCTAGTAATAATAATATGGAAAGTATTCCTAAATTAAAAGTATGTAAAAATATATATGAATATGAAATAACCAATATAATTGGATCCAAAATACCCCACTTTAATCTCTATACATTAGATAAAAATAATGTTTATAAATTATCATCAGTTGATTTACCTATATTAAATAACCCTTCATTATCTATTCTGATCATTCTTTTTGATGAATTACTTTTGTATGAAACAATTAATTTTTTGTTACTTAATAATATACCAAACGACAAGTTTTCTTTGTGCCTATGGGACTCAGATATTTTCCTATATAAAGATAAGACAAGTGGAAACATACAATTAATAAGAGCAGAAACTTATAATAACATAGATAATAAAAATATATCTATGGATCACGTACCAATAAACGACTACGTTTTATTTAATAAGGCGAATGATGAACACGAACCCACAGGAGACATTTCCCATGTGAAACATATAAGTGAGATTACAAATAGAAGTATAAATGATAATAATAGTAATAATAATAATAATAATAATAATGATAATAGTTATAATAATAGTTATATTAATAGTCATAATAATAGTCATAATAATAGTCATAGGTGGAAAAGATCCATCAGTTATGTATTTACCTCACGTATTATAAAAGAAATGTTTTTAAACATTGTAGGGGTTAACTCAAATAATGCGTATGTTATTTTAAGACCCGATAAGCATATTATATCAGTTAATGTTAATAATTTATTTGATGAAATAAAAAAATTAAATAATATATATATCTGATACCATGAAATGCTTACAAATATATATATATATATATATATATATATATATATATATAAATACATATAACTTTATTTATTTTTTATTTATTTTTATTGTTTTTTTATTTGAGTCATTTGATATAATAAAAAAATTAGTTCCAAATTATACAAAAAAATAAACTAAGATAAAACAATATGAAATAAATTAAAATACAATAAAATATTATATATTAAGTATATATGATCCATATATATATATATATATATATACAATTTATTTGTTGTTATATTAATTCCTAATTATACATTATTTTCCAAGACACTCTTTAAGTCTAATTTAAAGGCGCTCATAAGTACCTGATCAAATATATGAGTAGACTTATCATAGGTATTATTATTACATAGTAAACTATATGAATTATGTGTACCTGTGGAATTAAAAATAAAGTTCGTATTTTTCTTTAAATTGAAAACCATATTAATATCTGGATCCCCATAATAACTTCTAAAATATCCATCCCTATGAAATACATATGGTGTATGATGAACACTCTTTACGCTTTCTGTGAATTTTCTTATCTAAAAAAGAAAAAAATAATAAAAAATGAAGGGGTGGGGAGAGAGAAATTAACGAAATGAATAAATAAGTAAATTATAGGTTTTTTTTGTTATGTATAATATATGTATACATAGCATTTTACGAAAAGTAATACAATATTTTTAAATTTATTCGGAAAAATATATATACTAAAATACTTTTGATAGTATATAATAATATAAAGTCATATATATATATATATATATATATTTATATATTTATATATTTACTTGATCATCTATAATTTTAGTCGTATATTTATGTATCATGAAATGGAAAAAAGGGATATAAGTTCTGTGGCCTGTTTCCCAATAAATATTATTTTGTTGTAAAAAATAAGGCGCTTCATCTGTATCCCCTGATTTTAAAGAATTATCAATCATTTCGTTTATCTCATCTTTGGCGAGATTTTTTACATTGCCTTTCGATAACATTTTTTAAATATATAAGATATATGTATAAATAAATATATGTATTTCTGATGATAAGTATTTTAATAAAGATATATATTTTATATATTTGTGTATTAAATAATATATATATATATATATATAATTATATTTACTTAATATTATTATATCATGAGATGTATTAAAAGGGAAATAAATGAAGCTTTATGATAAAATTTAAAATATATATATATATATATATATATATGTTACTGTACTTATTTATATGTTTATTTATACCATCATTCAAACCATCATACATAATATATTAATATAAGAATATATATTCCTATAAAATTATATATATTATATATATATATATATATATATATATATATTTATTTATTTATTTATATCATCCAATATATTTTATTTTTTTGTTCTATTATAAAACAAAAAATATTTGTTTTTATATATACCAAGTGTAATATTTCACAAAGGCTTATTTTATATTGCACATAGGCAAAAATAAATAAACAAATAAATAAAAAAAAAAAAAAAAAAAATATATATATATATATATGGTATATATTATATGTCATATCATATATCATAGGTGTGCTATATACTTTCCACTTATTTTTTATTATTATTTTTTTTTTTTTTTTTGTGTTTAACAACTTTTCGAAAAATAATTTAAGAAAAAAAAAAAAAAGAAAAAAAAAAAAAAAAAAATTAGTTAGACCATATGCAAAGTATCATAAAAAAAATAAAAAAATAAAACAAATAATATTTTTTAATATTCTTTTTTTTGGCTTCTTTCTTTTAATCATGTTTTTAAGAATAAAAACTAAATGTATTGTTATAATTTTTTTTGTCTTGAAATTTATTCTTTTTTTTTTTTATAATCTAAACTAGATGTATGAATATAAAAAAAAAAATAAGAAAAGAAAATAATAAAATAATAAATATTTTAATAATTACAACCATATTTAAAATACCAAAGAGTGTATATATTTGAATGTAATATATTTTTAACATATATGTTTTATTTTTATATATAACGATAATATATATATATATATATATATATATTTGGTTATCTTCTTTTTTATTTAATATTAGAAATATTTTGTTTTATATTTCTAAATCTTTAATATATCACTATATATATATATATATATATATTATATTTCTTGCTTCAAACCTGTAATATTTTTCTAGAAGCTTACAGAAATGGTTGAGAAAAAAATAGATGACGCCCCTTTTCTTTCCAAGATGGAGAACTTTGAAATATCTGATAAGAAAGGGAAAGATTCGAAAAAAGATATGAAAAATGAATATAAAAGTTTAAATAATGAATTTCATTTTGACGAAGAGAAAGGTGAGAATGATGAAGATAAAGATAAAGATATGAATGAAGGAGATGTAAATAAAAATAATAATAAAAAAGAAAATAATCATATACGTATGATTAAAATTGATAGAAAAAATTTAAAAAAAATGTTTAGTAGTCAATTTTTTACTCAAACATTGACAGATGATTCAAGTAGTAATTCTGTATCTGAATTAAAAGTAATTAAGAAATATGCATGTGTAGAATTTTTTAAAATGTTATTTCTTGTCTCTTTATTTTTTGTAACTTCATATTATTCATTCATTTATATTTATAATAATTTTATGGGACAAAATCATATATGTGGATCTTTGGATATGTATAATTATAAGTATGAAGAGTCTGTCAAATTTATATCAAGTATCAGTAATAATAAGTACTACATATTTACAGGTAACAATTAATATATATATATATATATATATATAAATATATATATATTACATTTTATATATCCATATTTATATGTTCCTGTCTTTGGGGTAACCCTCTTCAACTCAACAAAAATTATATTATTTCTTCTTATTATTTTTTTTTTTGTAGGCAAATTTCCATTTGATGTTATAACATATAAACTAAGAAGAGAGGCTCTAAAAAATAGTATGAATGAAGAAATAAAAAAATATAACGAATCAAATGCAAATATTATATATGATAATATTTCAAATTTGGATGACCATCAAATTCAAATAATATCCTTTAATAAATACAATAATAAAATGAAATGTGAGAAAAATATTTTTGATTTATATAAGCCCTTTTATCTAAAAACTACAGATGCACCTATAAAAAATCTTGATTATATATATAATGAGGTGAATTATAATTCTATAAGTAATCCATATAATATAGCAGAAAAAAAAGTGAGCATAAAAATATAAAAGAATACAACTTGTATATGTATATAAATATAAATATAAATATAAATATAAATATATATATATATATATATATATATATATATATAATTATTTATTTCTTTGTGTCTCTTCATTTTACAGCTATTCTCTGAGGTGTCCACATTCATGAAAACGAATGAGAAAAAAAATAAGATCTGCTTTATTACCTCTTATCTAAAATCCTTAAAAGATGAGGATACTTCAAATAGTAATAATGTCATAATCGATAATAATAATAATAGTAGTATCATTAGTTATGCTAGTAATGCTGCTGATGAGAAAAATCACCAAACTGAAGAAAATAAGAATAATGAAAACTATTTACAAAATAATAACAATGAAAAGAAATATTTTAAAAATACAAATTCAATAGGAGATAATGACAACCAAAAGGCTTATCAAGGAAGTAATATTGTGAATTTTAATTATAGTAATAATATGGTTCCAGAAAAAAAAAAAATTATCTTTCTTTATGATCAAAGCGGTTAGACAGCAAAGACAAAATGAAAGAAAATATATAAATAATATTTTCAATATTCTTAAAAATAATTATATATTAAAAAATTACATAAAACATGTACATAATATATATATATATTTCTTATATATGTTATGCTATTCCCTCATTTTTATAGACCACAATTTTGTCGACTTGGTCATAGCCATTTATAGTATGCAATATGGAAACACATATAATAACTTGAAGGATTATTGGGAAGAGATAAAAAAGAAATTTAAGGTTATACATGCTGAGGAAATATACTTATTCGAATGGTAAAACAAAAAATAAGAAATAACATATTTATGTACACATATATATATATATATATATATATATATATATATATATATCATTTTTATTATTATTATTTTGTCAAAATATTATACTACAACAAGTTAATTTATTATTCAATATTTTTTAACTTATTATAGGTACTGCTTAGGAATAAATTACAATTTAATAGAAAACAATAATCAATACAAGTTAAAATGTGTTGATCTTTTAAAATAATTTAAAAAAAAAAAAAAAAAAAAAAAAAAGAATAAAAAAGGGAAATAAAATTAAAAAAAATAAATATAAGTAAATATATACATAAATATAATAATAAATAAATAAAAAAAAAAAAAAAACTATAAAGGGATTAGGAAAAAAATAAAAAAAAGATATTTAAATTTTTTACTTTTATCTGTTCGATGGCTTGGCCCATTCCACCTACGAAAAAAAAAAAAAAAAGAAAAAAAAAGAACATATTTTATTAACACAAAAAAATTACAATAACATATGCATATATATATATATATATATATATATATATTTCCATTTTTATATTACGCTTAAGAGTAAATTTTCAAATCCGTGACGATTCAATTTTTCAATAGCCCTTTTTGCTTCTTCCCTCTTGGAGTAAGTAATAAAAGCAAAACCTTTTGAATTTTGAGTTTCCCTAAAATAATAAAAATAACAAAAAAAAAATTATTTTTTTAACATTCATATTGTTAAAAGTGATTCCAAATATGAGTATAATGAAGTAAATAAAAAGACAACCATAAATATAATATATATATATATATATATATGTTTATGTTCATATATTTATTTGTTTATTTATTTATTTATTTATTTATTTTTTTTTTTTTTTACTTATGCTTAGCCAAGAACATCCGAACAATGTTACCCACTTTTCCGAATAAGTTCGATAACTCATTTTCCTGTATTTCAAAAAAAAAGAAAAACATTTTTATATGGGGAAACTTATATATGTACTCCAATATATTTATTATAATATATACATTTTGATAATACACATATATATGTATATTTTTTTTTTTTTTTTTTTATTACATTAACGTCTTCGCTTAAGTTCGTTACACGAACAGTGCATTCTTTATTTTGAGTATCCTATAAAAAAAAAAAAAAACAATAATAATTACATAAATAATTAGAACTTTTAAAAATATCCTTTTTTAAATACATTAAAAAAGAAAAAAATGATAATAAAATGAAATTTTTTTTTTTTTTTTTTTTTTTAAATATTACATGTGGGCGATAGTATAATCCTTCTCTCCTTCCAGCGGCTTTACTTGGATCTTCAACCTTAACATCCTAATAAAAAAAAAAAAAAAAAAATACATGTACATATATATATACATATTTTATTCATATATTTACTTTTCAAAAAATTATATATTTTTATATTTAATCTTAATTTTACCTCTGTTTCTTCATCTTTCAATATCTTAAATCTATTTTTAAGATCCTTAGCTGTTTTATTTGTTTGTTCTGCAAATAAATAATCATATTCTGTATCTTTTAAAAAATCTAATGGATTGTTTTTAGGAACTTCAATATTAACTACATCAGTTGGTTCAACAGTAACTGAACTATGCTGTAATATTTTTAAAAAAAATTATATAAATATAAATATATATGTATATATATATATAAACAACATAAAATATGATATCCCTAAAACATTAAAAATATTAACCCAATATATATATATATATATATATATATATATATGATAAGTATCAAACCTTGAGATGTATATACAAATATGTATTTTTTTTTTTCTTTTTTTTTTTTTATTTCTTGTTTTTAATTTTTTTCTTACTATATCAATGTTAAAATTTTTTAGGTTAAGTCTGTTATTTATTTCTTTGTTTAATTTTTTTTTAATCACAACTTCTTGAATTTTTTTCGTAACCTAAAAAAAGAGATATTAAATGAGTTTTAAGATAATTAAAAAAAAGTAAATAAGACATACATAAATTTATATTGTTTTATTTTTTTGTCCACATAAAATATAACACATATATATATGTATATATGTATGCATATATATGTTTGTATGTTTTCCTCATTTTCTTTTTATTGAACTCATATAATTATCATTACTTTAACAGTCTGTTTTTTTAAATTTTCCGAGTATTTTGTAACAACTTTTATTCCGTTCTCATAGTTGGTGAAATATGATAATTTTTTATTCGCTTCTAAATCATCATCCGCATCTATATCTTCCCATTTTTTTTCTAACAATAAGTAAAAAAAAAAAAAAAAAAAAAAAAACGAAAATAATAATAATAATAACAATTGTATAATCATATGTAGTAATATGATATTCACATAAAGATGTACATAGGTGTAATTATATATATATATATATATATATAATATCCTTTCC
>LT969557.1:677717-700217 GCA_900097035.1 Plasmodium blacklocki (nom. inval.)
AGGATCCATACGATATAAATAAAAATATAACTTTTGCATAATAAACTTCTCATACCCTTCTACTATCATATTTATTTGATATTTATTTAAAGATTTATATATGTCTGACTTTAATAATACTGGTTGGGTTTCATTAATAAAATGATGAATATTATTTGCAGCTTTTTCTCTGCTTAAATTATTAGGGAAATTTAAAATAAAATTTTTTACTTTTTCAACTACTTCTTTACAAGATTCATGTTTTAAACTTTCTAAAAAGTTATTATATAATGTGTTTGGTTTTTTTTTATTTCCAGAATTTGATTCTGATATATTATCATTCATACAATTATCTTTTGCCGTTTCATAGGAGTCCATTTTCCCTTCTATTTCATTATTAAACGATAAATCCTTTTTTAAAATATAACTATTATTAAGGATATTATTATCATTCAAATCGTTTTGAGCATTTTTATTATTCTTTTCATTATTATTGGATTCCTTTTCTTTGTTTTTTTTTTCTTTGCTTTCTTCAGCAATTTCATCACTTGATTTATCCTTTACAAAAAATGTTCTTCTATACTTTTCATCATCATCATCATAACATTTTCTTTTTAAACTATACAAATCTACATAATTTTTTTCATTTTCATGTTTCTTATATAAATCACAATCTTTATCTTTATCATTATCATTATTATGATTATTATTATTATTATTATGATTATTATTATTTTGATTAATTTGATTATCTCTTTTGGTGTTTTTTTTATTTTCTCCATTTTTTTCCATATCTTCTGTTTTTTTTGAATCATCTCTTTTAATAAATGATATAAAAATTTCCTTAAACTTACGACTTTTCTGTTGAATGATGGATATATTACTTGTTGCTTCTTCGTCAGTAAGATATATAATATTTTCTTTCATATGTACAAAATTATTTTTCGTATTCTCATCTACCTGTTGGATGTTATTTTTTTCATTCTTTTTGAGAGTACCACTTTGTTCATTCTCATCATTTTTAATATGTCCCACACTTTTGTCATTATCTACATTTTTAATATGTCCCACACTTTTGTCATTATCTACATTTTTAATATGTCCCACACTTTTGTCATTTTCTACATTTTTAATATGTCCCACACTTTTGTCATTCTCATCATTTTTAATATGTTCCACACTTTTGTCATTTTCTATATTGTTTTTATTTTTTTCGTTTACATCCTTTCCCGATTTATCATTTGATGAATTAAACTTCTCTTCATACATACGTGAAATATTTTTACCTTTATTATATAATTTTTCTATAAAACTCTCATTAGCCGTACTAGTATTTTTTTTCATTTCTTCTTCATCTTTTTCCTTATTTTCCATTTTGATCTCATTTATTTTATTATCTTTCAACAATTTATTTAGGTAGTCATTTAATTTTTTTTCATTTTCATCTTCTCCATTTTTTAAAGCATTATGTTCATATAATGAGACATTTTTCTTTTCCCTCTCAAATGTGCTGATTCCATTATTTGAACCTTTTCCTTTATTATTATCTGTAGGTAATTGTTTAATAATATTTTCTAAGCTTTTTTTTTTTGCAGAATTTTGGTGCTCATATAAACCATCCATTGTAATGTTATTTTTTAATTTATCATCTTTGAATGAAAATTCCAAACATTCTTTTGTATTATTAAATTCATCAGTAGTCTCTTCAAAATTATGCGAATTGTTTAAATGCTCATTATGTTCTGATAATGTAACTGTAACTTTTTTCTTATCTTCACCACGACATTGAATTTTATTAATGCTATCACTTTCATTTTGTTTATTACGTTCAACTGTTTTTTTATCATCCCAACTTTTATTATTATTATTATTATTATCAATTAATATATCCATTTTATTCTCTTCTAAGTTTGTTTCACTATTTTGCCTTAATAAATTTCTTTTTTTTTCTTTTAACGTTTCTTTTGATAAAATAGAGTCATCTTTAGACATATTTAACAAATCCTTTTTATCACTTTTTATTTTTTTATTTATTATGTTATCATTTTTATTCATATAATTATCATGATATGCATGGGTTTCCATAATAGTTTCTTCATTCATATCATCATCTTTTATACATTTCTTATTTAGATATTCTTTTATTTCATTAAAAAATTTCTTTTCATCATTTTCAGTAATTGATTCAAGAATTTCTTCATCATCGGAAGATGTACATAATTCAGATGATGAAGGTATGGGATTTTTTTCTTTTTTTTTTGTTTTTTCTTTATATAAATATTTTTCTTCTTTTGATATTTTTCCAGTAGCTATGTTTTTAGCTCTTTCCTCTAAATTATTACTGTGAACATTATTTTTTCCCGTCAATAAGACCTTTTTCTTATCATGCATGTCATCTGACATATTGTTGAAGGAATGGTTGAGACTATCACTACACAAGCTTTTATTTTTTTTGACCACATATTTTTTGTTTCCTTTTTTTACACAAATTTGTTCACATTCATGTTCATATTTTCCATATTGTGTTTCTACTTTTGATTTTATTTTTTTGTTCATAATTTTATTATCTTCTTTTATTAAATGATTTAATGTACTCATTGAACTTCCTACAGAACTATTACTACTCTGAACACTCTTTTGGGAAGAAACACTTCTGGCTTTCTTTGATTGTGTATTTTTTTCTTTACTACATAACCGATTATTCGAATCGTGGCGTGCCCCCTCTTCAGTAATAATAATATTATTGTTACTATTATTATTATGATTATTATTTAATATGATATTATTCGACATAATATTATTTGATGACAGTATTGTGTTTGAACTAAAAATACTATTAGATGATAAAACGTTAGTCGGAGATAAGACACTGCTTGGTGACAAAATATGACGTGCCGTACTTCTCATTTTTTTCTTTTGATTTTTTTTCAATTCTTTATTAGATATATTTCTTTGTTTAACTTTTACAATATTATTATTATTATTATTGAGAAGAATTTCTTCATTTCTATTATTTATATTATCATTTATATGTTGTTTATTAGGATATATGATATCGTTTTTATTTTTTATAATATTTTCACTAGATATGTTATTTATCATATAATTAGATGAATCTAGATAATTCTGCATAGTTTCCTTCATATCATAATTATTATTATTACTAATATTATTAATATTATTAATATTATTAATATGATTAATATTATTAATATGATTAATTTTATTAATATAATTAATATTATTAATATGATTAATATTGTTGTTACTTTTTTTTTTATCTTTTATATTAATTTTATCAAAATATTCTATACTATTACTTTCTCTTTTATTAAGTTCCATATTATTTTTCTTTTCCTTCATATTATTTTTAATGTATTTATTGTTGTAGTGTTCATCTATATGATTTCTCTCGTCCATTTTTTGACATATAACATGATCTTCTCTGTTAATATTATGGTTTCTACATCCCTTTTCCATACTGTAAGTTTTATTATGAACTTTAAAATATTCATTTTGTATAAAATCACTACTACTACCTTGTTTATTATTAATAATAATAATATTATTATTATTATTAATGTTTTGTATTGGAGGTATTTTTTTTTTATTTATAGGTGACCCCGTATGGTAAGACTTATCAATATGAGTATTTATATAATTATCATTATTATCATGTTTATTATTCATAATATGCTTACTATTATTATATAAATTTTTACATCCTTTATTATTATTATTATTATTGTTATTATTATTATTATTATTATTATTATTATTATTGTTATTATTGTTGTTATTATTGTTGTTATTATTTATGCGATGACTTTCCTTATCTTCCCTACTTATAATATTAGGGTCCCTTTTATTATAATTATAAATGTTAGTTTTTTTTTCTTCATTAAAATTATTCTGTTCAGCTACAATAATAATATTATCATTATCGCTTACAAATTTTTTATCATTTTGTTTATTGTTAGTTTCCCATAAATCAAATGATGAATTCATTTTATCCATTTTTTTTTTTTTAGAAAAATTTTGAGTGTCACAATATTGATTGTCATCTTTTATTATTATATCAACAGGATCATCAATAAAGTATTTAATATGATCAAATTTTTCTTTCGATCTATTTATATTGTTACATATATTTGTATTAATACTACTATTATTATTATTGATATTATTACTATTTATATTATTATTTATATTACTATCTATCCATAAAGAATCATTTAATTCGTTAAAATCAATGTCCTCATTTTTATTTATTGTTATTTCTTTTTTATCAATCATCATATTATATTCATCATATTTTTTATTATTATCATTAGTATTTTCAAAGTTGTCAAAAAAAAAATCCATATTATTCATATTTTTCATAAACTCATCATTACGATTTAACATAATTTTTTCAAGGGATTTTGAATTTAACTCATTCCAATCATTGCTAAATATAAAATTATCATTATAACTTACTTCTTCATTCATCTTAAAGATAATAAACTATATATACTATTAATCAATATATATATATATATATATATAACATATACACAATAACACATAAAATGTATATTTTATTATAAATGTTTTATATGTTTTGTTCTTTTTTTTTTTTTTTTTTTTTTTTTTTTTTTTTTTGGATTTTTGCAAAAACGTCCTATCTTTCCAAAAGCTTGCACATCAAAGCATTTTTTGAAACTTATAAAAAACGAAAAAAATAAATTAAAATAATATATATAATTTATATGTTATATATATATATATATATAATAAATAATTAAAATGAGGAATAAAAAAAGAAATATTTTATACAGTTCATTATAAGTGGAAAATAAAAAAAAAAAAAAAAAAAAAAAAAAAAAAATAATAAAACATATATATATATATATGTAGTCAAAATGGAAATTAAGAAATAAAATATTTATGAATAAAGGCAAATTTTAATTGATAAAAATGCTAATATAGTATGTATGTATGTATATATATTCCATAAAAAATATAACTTCTTTTATTTTATTTTATTTTATTTTTTTTTTATTTATTTTTTTTTTTTTGTTGCCTTTTATTTTTTATAAAGCTAAGATTACTACAGTATTTATATTATATACAAAAATTATAATATGTCGCGTATATATATTTATTATTATATATATATATATATATATATATATACATATAATGAATATATAACAAATTTCTTATCATTCTTTTATTTTATATATATTTTTCACGGTCAAAATTTTGTTATTTAATTAATCTTTATGATCCTCATTTCTTTTAATATTATATATATATAATAATATATGTTCCTTAACAGTTAAATGTGATACATAGAAATGAAAAAAATAAAAATATATATAATATATATATATATATATGTATATAAGGTAATACATCTTTTTTATACGCACACGTCATACTTTTAATAAAAAAAAAAAAAAAAAAATTATATATATATATTTATATATACATATATCAATTAACTAAAAAGTGTAACATTTTTTCAAAAAAAGATTTTTTGTAAGATTATTAAATAAAAATGGAAATTAGAGGAGAATTTTTTTTTTTTTTTTTTTTAATTTATATTATTCTTTTATAATAAAAATAAAAATATGTATATATATATATATACCTTTTCTTTTATTTAATGCCTTTTATTTAATTCTTTAATTACATATGTATTACCATTTTTATTACAATATCATATTAAAATTACTTCTTTTAAAAAAACATTGATATCTTATTATTCAGCATGACATATTTTATAAAATTTTACAAGTTATAATATTCGTAATTAAAATAATTATAAAAATTCATATGAATTATCGTATTTTTTTCCCTATTAATCCAAAAAAAAAAAAAAAAAAAAAATCAAGCTGTAGATATATTTCCAATCTAGGTTAAAAAAATATATACATATATATAACCCACAAAAAAAAAAAAAAAAAAAAGAAACAATAATATGTAAATTAATAATCCTTATTTTTATCTTATTTTCTTAAAATTATTATTGTCATTCAACATAAAATATATATAGAAGCAAATTATGTAAACAATTTCGAAAATCAATTCTTTTTTCTAATAATTAAAATGAATAAAAACATGTGACGTATTTTTATTTGTATATATGTGTATTTTAACACATTCTGGTCATTTGATTTTTCAACTGTAATAAATCTCTTTTTTAATCTATAATTTTTTATTTTCATTTCATTATATGTATTAAGGTAGTTATGTTTGTATTTTTAATTATAATAATTTCTTAAAAAAAAACATATATATATATATATATATATATGTAAATACAATCATGTTGTATTCCTATTTATATAATATATATATCATGTTATAATATTCGTCGCTATTTTTTGTTTAACAAAATATATTTTTTTTAAAAAAATAAAATAAAATAAAATAAAAAAATATATTTTGTATATAATGTTGTGCTCTATAAAAATGAACTATTTATTTTTTTCTCTTCTTTAGTCTTGTTAACATGTATATTTCAATATAATATATTTATTTTATTTTATTTCCTTTTGTATTTTTTAAATAAAAATAAAATAATAATAATAATAAAACAATTAAACCATCCATTCCAAGTATATGACATCCATATATATATATATATATATATATTGTGCATATTTGATTGTCATTAAAAAAAAATATAACAAATAAATAAAAAAAAAAAAAAAACACAAGAAATAAAGGAATAAAAATAATTGAAGCTTATCTCTCAAATGGTCATAAGGAAAAATATTAAACATCTCGTTAAGCTTAGTATCGTTACTCTAATTTGGTTATCTTATCTTTTTCTTCTTAAATCATATGGAACTTTGAAAAATATGATGGTGTGTAATGCTGTCCTTCATCCATTTAATGAAAAAAATAAAGGCATAAATAATTTTATGTATATTAACCCAAAGAATATTATTTTGAATAAAATAAAAAAAGATGTCATAAAACTAGAAAAAGATAATATCATCCTGTTCCAACACAATAGAAAAAGAGATAATTATATTAAACCACAAAAAGGAAAAGAAAAAAACCTGAATAATTCTACATTTATGTTAAAAGGAAGTACACAAAATATTATGAATATTAATGAAAAAGAATATGATCTTGCTATAATCGGTTGCGGTGTTGGAGGACATGCAGCTGCAATTAATGCTATGGAAAGAAATTTAAAAGTTATTATATTTGCAGGGGATGAAAATTGTATTGGGGGAACATGTGTTAATGTTGGTTGTATACCAAGCAAAGCACTATTATACGCTACAAATAAATATAGAGAATTAAAAAATTTAGATAAATTATATTATTATGGTATCTATAGCAATATTTTTCAAAATAATGAAAATACAGAAATAGAAAGTAATCAACTTGTTTCAAATAGCTTCCAAATTAACATTAAGAAATTGAAAGAATACACACAAAGTGTTATTGACAAATTAAGAAATGGAATTTCACATGGATTTAAAACATTAAAATTTAATAAAAATTCTGAATATGTTCAGGTAATTTATGAACATGGTCAGCTATTGGATAAAAATACTATAAAAAGTAAAAAAAGTGGTAATACATATAAAGTAAAAAATATCATTATAGCAACAGGATCTGTACCTAATATTCCAAACAACGTTGAGATAGATGATAAAAGTGTTTTTACAAGTGATATGGCAGTAAAATTAGTTGGTTTAAAAAATTATATGAGTATAATTGGTATGGGAATAATTGGTTTAGAATTTGCAGATATATATACAGCCTTAGGGTCAGAAATAACATTTTTGGAATATTCTTCTGAATTATTACCAATAATTGATAATGATGTTGCTAAATATTTTGAAAGGGTATTTTTAAAAAATAAGCCTGTAAATTATCATTTAAATACAGAGGTCAAATATATTAAGGCTTCTAAAAATAATAATCCGGTTATTATTGGATATTTACATAGGACTGACAATGAGGATAATGAAAAAAAATATATGACAGAAGTTAAAGAATTATATGTTGACAGTTGTTTAGTTGCTACTGGACGAAAGCCAAATACACAAAATTTAGGTTTGGAAAAAATGAAAATACAAATGAATAGAGGATATGTTTCAGTAAATGACAATTTACAAGTAAAAATGGAAAATAATGAAATTTATGATAATATATTTTGTATAGGAGATGCAAATGGAAAACAAATGTTAGCACATACAGCATCATATCAAGCATTAAAAGTCATTGATTTTATTGAAAAGAAAGAAAAAAATAATGTAAACATAAATGTTGAAAATAATTTGAGTAAACCCATATTTTATAAAAATATACCTTCCGTTTGTTATACAAATCCTGAATTAGCTTTTATCGGATTAACAGAAAAAGAAGCAAAAGCATTATATACAGAAAATATAGGTGTTGAAATTTCGTATTATAAATCAAATTCAAAAATATTGTGTGAAAATAATATTTCCTTAAATAGTAATAAAAAAAATAATTCATATAATAAAGGACAATATAACATAAATGATAATACAAACGGTATGGTAAAAATAATATATAAAGAGGACACAAAAGAAATATTAGGGATGTTCATAGTTGGAAATTATGCTTCTGTTTTAATTCATGAAGCAGTACTGGCAATTAATTTAAAATTATCAGCATTCGATTTAGCATATATGGTTCATTCTCATCCAACAGTAAGTGAAGTTCTGGACACTGCTTTTAAATCTATATCAAAAATAAGAACTCACTAATTAAGAGATTATTTCAAGTATTTTATATTTAGACTTCATTGTTAATAGACTTGTTCAGGAAATTTATATATACATGAATATATAATATCCAAATATATTTATATATATTTTTTTTTTATTTTACATTTGTAAATTTAAATTTATAAATCAAAATGTGAAATTATAAGAAAATATTCCATATTTTACTATAACTTTAAAATGTCAAACTAAAAATATATATATATTATTATATAAATTATAAAATAAAATTGATAATACTAAAAATATAATAAAAAAAATGTAAAATATATATATATATATATATATATTATATATACCTATATAATGGATACAAAACAAAGAGAATAAACTTTTTTTTTTTTTTTTTTTTTTTTTTTTTTTTTTTTTTTAATTTACATTTAAAATATTTTATAAAATATTATATTTATTAAGAAAAAAAAAAAAAAAGTTAACAAATATTATGCATTATATAATATATATTAAATATATTATACATATTATATATATTATATATATTATATATATTTGTTTAAAATTTCATATATTGCATGGTTTAAAGATGTTAAAATTTTCACTCGAAGTTGATACTACGAGACCTGGGTAATGCGGATGAAATTTAGCGTCCGTAATAAATTTTTGGTTTAAATGTTCAAAGAGCAATTGGTCAGGATATTTCGAATCAGTGAATTCTAATGATTCAGTTTCCACTGATAAATCCCATATAGAAATAGAATTATCTAGACTTGATGCTAATAATACATAAGTATCTTTAAAATTCCATGAGATAGAAGAAATAGGTTGTTTATGAAAAATTAATTGAGCTACAGCATTGTTCGTATTTCTAATATCCCAAACTTTTATAATATTATCATCTCCTCCTGAAGCTAATAAGAATTCAGTATTTTCATTCCAAGCTATAACATTAACATCATTTGTATGAGCATTTTGTATATGTATATTTTTGTTTGCACTATTAATATTTATATTTCGTATATCTAAAATACTAATACTTTTATCACAAGAACACATAGCAAAAACATTTCCTAATCCATTTCCTTTTTTACACCATTGAATATCTTCAATGCTATATTTTTGATTATTTCGATTATTTTGATTATTAATATTATTATTATTATTATTATTATTATCATTCGTTGTATACATATTTTTTAAATTTAATAATTCATAGTTCCATTTACCTGAATTATTTGGTAGCCATAAGTAAACATTCCCATTATTATCACCTGTCAATAATTGTGCTGCATGTACAGGATTCCAGTCTAAACTAAAACCTTCAGTTGTATGTTTTTCAAAGACATGTAAAGGTTTTTTTTCAATTTGTTCATTAAAAGGACGAACTTCTAAATTTTTAATTTCATCAGAAATGTCATGTATATATATATTACTGTCATCACACCAAGTAGCAACTAGCGAATTAATTTTTTTACAAATTTTTATTCTATTTATGGATCCATATTTATGTTTAATGGCCTTACATATAACACTGCTTTTTTTCTTTGTGTGTGTATCCTCATTTTTATTTAGCTTTTCTTTTAATTTGTTATTTTTCTTATGTTTACTATTATTATTATTAAATTTATTATTAACATTATTAACGTTATTTTTACTATTTTTTTCTATTCCATTATTTATATTACCATTTATAGCATTATCATTTTCCTCATCTATATCAACATCAAAATCACTACTATCATTATCTTCAGAATTATCGCTAGAAACTTCTTCATCATCTACATTTTTTAATTTATTTAAATTTGACCATTTAATGACATAAATCTGGTTTAATTCTCTTTTGTTCGCTTGTGTACCTGCAACACAACAAACTTCTAAGGGATAATTTAATATACCGCTATCTATATTTTTTTTCTTTCTTTTTTTTTCTTCTTCTGATAATGCATCATGTTTTGGTTGTTCTAAAATATAATCAAATGATAAGCAGGGCCATGGGGTTAATGGACTGAAGAGCATATCATAAGCATTTTCATCTACCTCTAATTCTTCATTCATTTCTTATAAGTGTACTAAAATATATATTTACAACATGAGATGTTCAACAATACGTTCTTTGCTATAATATTATAAATATTAACAAGTAGGAATTAATTATTTACAAATCATCAAAATATATATATATGTACAAATGAAATGTCGACATATATGTAAGATAATTTTTTTAATTAAAACAATAAATAAATAAATATATATATATATATATATATATATATATTTTTTTTTTTTTTTTTTAATTCTGTTATATAAGATGTTGATATTTAATTAAAATGAATAAAAATAAAAAAAATAATATACAAAAAAGCTATATAAACACAGTTTCTCTTTCTTTTTTTTTTTTTTTTTTTTTTTTTTTTTTTTGTTCTTTTATCTTTACCCTTATTTATTTTAAAAATGAAATAAATATAATAAAAGTGTTGTATAAAAAATAAATCAAAAAAATTATATGATAATTAGGAATATAATTAATATATATATAATAATAATAATAAAACTGTTAAAAAATTTTATGATATAATATAAATAATACGTTTCTGCTTCATGGTAATAGAAATCTTAAAAATAAAAAAATACATAATTTTTTAGATATAAATAATATTTATGAATACCGTTATTTTCTTTTAACACAATAGGGGAACAAAAAAATAATAAATTGTATTTTTTTGGCAATTTATGTTTTTATATAATCTATATATTTTAAAATAGAAAGAAATATATAAATAGATGTACTTTATATAAATATATACATATATAATTATTATGTATATAATAATATGTTACATATATAGTTTTTTTTTTTTTTTTTTGTCGACCCAGTATAAAATTTAGGTTGAAATTTTGCGATCAATTTTTTTTTTTTTTTTGAAATATATTCATCGTTTTTTTAGTTTTGTCCTAATATTTAATTAATATAATATTGAAAAATAATAATATAAAAATAATAAAAAAAATATATATATATGTATATATATATATATATATATATATATATATATATATCGTTGTTGAATGATATTTATTATAATGAATATAGTATAATTTATATTTGGAACTAAATGTTTAATATATATTTATTATATATATATATATTTATTTTTTTTTTTTTTTTCTGATAATTTACTAATAATATAATTATGAATATTTTATTTGGTATCAGCGGGAGTATAGCCGCAATTAAGATGAATGAAATTGTTGAGAAATTAAAAGATGAGTGTAAATTAAATAATATACTAATCGATATTAGATTTGTTGCAACAAATATTGCTTACGAAAAATTTTTAAAAGATTTTAATGAAAAGGTTTATTTAGATAAAGATGAATGGTTATGGGAGAAAAGAGGAGATGATATTTTACATATAGAATTGAGAAAATGGGCTGACATATTTATCTTGTGCCCTTTAGATGCTAATACATTGGCAAGTATATCAAACGGCCTCTGTCCAAATCTTTTAGTTAATAAATTAAAAAATATATATATATTATATATATATATATATTTATTTATTTATATTTATATCTTCTCATTTGCATATTTTTCTTAGACTTGTATATGTCGATGCTGGGATTTTAATAAAATCTGCATAGTATTTCCATGCATGAATACTTATATGTATAATCATCCAATAACAAAACAACAACTAGATATAATATCTTTATGGGGTATGAAGGTATTATATTAAAAATATAATATGACATATAATTATATATAAAAAAAAAAAAAAAAAAAAAAAAAAAGGTGATTATAACATATTGATATATTTTTTAATATTTTATTTATTATTTTTATATCATTCTGATTTTATGTTTCCATAATAATTTTAGGTTGTAAATCCAATAGAAAAGATTTTAGCTTGTGGAGAGTATGGTATAAAATTCAAATATAATTTTATACTTAAAAAAATTAATATGATTACATATATATTACTCTTTTTTATTTTTAATCCTTCTTTGTAGGTATAGGAGCTTTGCCACATATAGAAAATGTCGTATTTGAGATTATGAAATATATACAAGATATGAAATAAAATGAAAAAAAAAAAAAAAAAAAAAATGGTCACTTTTTTTTGTACCTTATTTTTTCACATTGGTAGTAAACATAGAAAAAAATGGATATACAAAAGAAACTATTTAATTTTTCATTATTTTATTATATTTCTTTTCTTTTTTTTTTTTTTTTGTATAAAATAATAAAAACGTTAGAGTCATAAGAAAATCTTAATAAAAGTTGTACATAATAATGTTTAATATAAATATGTATATGTATATATATATATATATATATTATTGAGGAAGAATTATAAAATTGGATGTTAAAAAAAAAAATTAAACTAAAATAAAATATTTAAAGGAACAAATATATATACATATATATATATATATATTCATCACTTTTGTGTACTTACTCATAAAATTTTAAAGTTGTCACATTTTTTTCAAATTATTAATTCTGTCTTCAAGTTTTGATATATTAACATTGTCAAGTTGTTCATTTTCTGTTTGTTTGATTGTAGGAATTTCCTCTAATTTTGAATTGAGTTGTATACCTAATTCATCTAATACCTTGGAAACAATTTCATCTTCTTCTTGAATCATATCAATATCATAATTGAGTGTATCAAATAAGTCGTCTATCATATCTTCTTTTATTGAGACTTCATTATTTTGTTTTTGAAATTCATATATGGAGTTATTAATATTTTTAACTTGAATATATTTATTTACTCTTTTAATTATATTATTTATATCACTTAAACTTTTATTTAATTGTTCTGATGATTTAACACTTTGTAATTTTATTTTCATTGATAATAAATGAGATTTTATTTTATTATATTTTATAACATTTTGTTTTATTTTTACTAGGTCTTTTGCTAACGTACGTACTAATGTTATGTCATTCTTCTTTGCATGTATTTTTATGTTCTTTTCTATTTGTTTCTTTTCATTTTCCATTTTAAATATCTCTCTCTCTAATTCTCTGATCGACCGATTTAAATTTCGCTTCTCTTCCCTTAGGCATTCTTGAAGATCTTTGGAAAAATACGTTCCCATAATAAGCAAAGTAAACAATATATGAAAAAACACGATGTTACAAAAACAAAAAAAAATATATATATATAAATATATAAATATATATATATATAATAACTATGTTTCTTATATGGTAAACCTTTTCATCAATCTGTTTTAATTTGTTTTATTTTTATACACGCAATAATTTATATATTTTATGCGATGTTAATTTGAAAATATAAGCTTTCTTTTTTTTTTTTTTTTTTTTTTTATTATATCGTATCAACTTCATGTATTATTATTTTATTTTATTTTATTGTATTTTTTTTATCTTTATTTTTCTTTTTTATTTGGCCAATTAATATAAACACCAAAGAATAATTTACAGCATTTTATTCAAATGTTTTAAAATATATGTAACTTTTTTTTTTTTTTTTTTTTTTTTTTCTTATTTTATAATAATGTTTAATATATATTGAAAAGCAAAAATATATTTGGGTGATAAATAATAAATACAAAATAAAACAAATTAAAGACAACGCAATAAATAATTTAAGGATTTAAATGAACACATATATTATATATATATATATTATGTGTATATATTTTTATTTTCTCATTTTTTTTTTCAAAACATAACAATATTGTTCTGTTATTGTACTATTTATCAACATATATTTTTATATGTGTGGCAATATGTTCATTGTATTTTTTTTTATTTTTTTTTTATTTTTTTTTTATTTTTTTTTTTTTTTAATATTCTTTATTTTAAATATCATAAAAAAGAAAATAATTTAAATGATACTTTTTTTCATCTTGATATATTTTTTATTTTTATGTAGAGAATAATTAAAAGATGAAAAGATTATACCTATTAAAATGAACTACACATTTAATTCATGTATATTATTTTTTTTTTTTGTCATATTAATTAAGTTTTACTTTAATACTGAAAAAGAATTATTTGTGTAACCGCATACAATATAATGAAAATAAAGTGTACAAAAAAAAAATGAATGAATAAATAGATAAATAAAAATAAATAAATATATATATATATATATATATATATATGTATATATATGTGTGTACATATTTTTGTTATGAAAAATTGGGTGTATACATACGATCAGGATGAACTAGATTAAATTACACTTTTACCATTTTAGATTTTCAACATATTATTTTTTATTTTTTTTTTTTTCATTAAATTATTTGATATACCCTTTTTGTTTATATTTCATATAGTTGCTTATTTTTTCCATATGTTAAAACATTTTTTCTACTAGTTTTACTATCCATATTACATAGTTGTTTGGTATTATTATTCTTCTTAATTTTTGACATGTTGGATATGCTTCTTCTATTTTTCTTTTTTCCCTCCATATTACTTTGTTCCTCATTGTTTTTTATAGCATAGAAATCAGAATATATATTATCCTTATCATATTGTTCTTTTTTAATATATTTGTTATCATATGTTTCTTTATTTTTATAAGTATTTAATTTATTTTTATGATGACCCTTTCTTATTTTTATACGTTCAGTAGATGAAACAATATTCTCATATTTTTTCTTTTCATAATATTCCTGAGAAGAATTTGTGCTTGATGTTATTGATTCATTTTTTTCTAAATCGCCATATGATGAATTATGAAGATGATTTAAATGATTATATATTTTTTTTTCTTTTCGTCCTTTCTTATCATATTTGTTATCATATTTGTTATCATATTTGTCATCATATTTGTCATCATATTTGTCATCATATTTGTCATCATATTTGTCATCATATTTGTCATCATATTTGTTATCATATTTGTCATCATATTTGTCATCATATTTGTCATCATATTTGTCATCATATTTGTTATCATATTTGTTATCATATTTGTTATCATATTTGTTATCATATTTGTTATCATATTTGTTATCATATTTGTTATCATATTTGTTATCATATTTGTTATCATATTTGTTATCATATTTGTTATCATATTTGTTATCATATTTGTTATCATATTTGTTATCATGTTTATCTCTTTTACTTTTATGACCATACGTATGATCAGTTTTGCTGTTTATATTACAATTTTTTTCATATTTTTTTTCGCGTTTTATTTTATTATTTCTTTTATGCATTAATTCCATTTTCATTTCCTTTTTAAATATTTTTTCATTTTCAATCAACTTTTTATATCTTTTTTTTCTCAATTTTTCCTTCTCCTTTTTTTGAAGTTGATATTTTTTTCTCATGGCTTTTTTTTTTCTTTCTTTCTTCCTTTTTCTTTCTAATTTTTCTTTATATTCTTGATCAATTAGCTCTTGATCCTTTTTATATTTTGTAAATATTTTAAAAAGAACAGATTTAAAAATGAGACGTTTACATTTTTTTCCAATTTTTTTTATAAGTCTGCATACTTTCCTCGGTATCTTTTTAAAAAATGCAAACATATCTTGTATTTTCCATATTGTCAATAGACGAATGGTTTTTAGTTTATGAAACCATTTTAATTTAATAAAAAAATATTTACAGAAAGGTAAACTTGGTATTATAAAAATGGATAATATTATAAATGAGAATAAGAATAAAATTATTTTCATAATATTCCCTGACTTGGTCATAAAAAAAAATAATTTCCTTTTATATCTTAATATATTATCTTCTACATTTTCAATAAAGTTCAGTGTATTATATACCATGATCGTATGATCGTTTGACCTATAGAATTGTTCATCGAATTTAAGAGGTACCTCTTTAATAATGTATACATTTTTATGGTATATATTATTATTATTATTATTTATTTTATTTATCTTATGATATTCTTTATTTTGTATTGTTTTATCCATATGAACTATATCATCATAATCATAATTTTTATATTTATAATTGTGCGTTTCCTCTATATTTTCTTCATCCTTAACAAAAAGAAAATGTTTTTCTTTATAATTTTTACCCCTAATATTAGGATCTTCATTTATATTTTTTATATAATGATTTTCTTCCTCTTTTGTTATTAAAACATGACATGATGCTAGCAACATATTATATATAGGTTCAAATTTTATAAGAATTGTTTCTTCACACTTTTTACATAAAAATAATTTTTTTTTTAGTTGTGTTATATCATTAACAATCCGTTCTTTACATTTTATAAAAACATTTATTTCTTTCTCTATATCTTCTTCATTCCATATACTTAAATAAATACTACATGATATATTATTTTCATTATTATAATTGTAACAATTACTTAAAATATGTACAAAAGAAACAGACTCTCCTATACCTACTTCGTCATATGATATATTTAACGTTTCTTCATCGTGTGATTTTATATCTATAAAATGATGTCTTTCTTTTTGTAAACCAATATAATAATTATTTTCTATATATTCTAATAAGGTCTTTTTATTATTATCACTCTGAATATCATGTTTATATATATCCGTATTATTATATGCGTAATTTTTTGTTATTTCATTTATCTTATTAAGTTTATTTATATTATATATATATTCATTCTTTTTTTCCAATCCTTCATCTTCCTCATTATATTCATCCATATGTAACTTTCTTATCATAAAAAAAGAATAATTATAACTCATATTATTTATAGGGCTCAATTTCTTTTCTGAATTTAAAAAAGTAGAAAGCTGTTTATGAAAACATGCATTTCTTTTTAATCGACATAATCCTTTTCTCCTATTCCAATAAATCGGATAAGCAATTATTTTGTTACATTTAAGTCCATTTTCATCAACATGATGAGATTTTACAATAACTGAATTTTTTAAAATATCTCCATCTTTTTAAGGTACGAATTTTAAATAAATTAATATATATTTCGAATGAACCATAGGATAATATAATATATTCATATAACCATAAATATATAATATATATATATATATATATATATATATATATGTGTGTTAAATGTGTTTCTTTTTTTATTTTATTAAAAAATTCAAAGCTCACCTTTAAATGAGTCTTCTAATATTATCTGTAATAATATTATCACAACGGAAAATATTTACATATAAATATTTTTTTTTTTTTTTTTTTTTTTTTTTTTTTTTTTTTTTGGTTTGTTACTATTATATACATATATGAATTCATATTATATTTTCATTTAACCCTATCCTTAAAAATATTTGAATCCACAAAAAGGTAGTTGCCTTCAATATCATCATTCTAATTTAAAAATGTAGATTCACATATAAATAAATAAATATATATATATATATATATATATATATATTAGAGTAATAAAAAATATGTATATATAGTTTTTTATTATTTACTCTGTAATTTTTTTGGACATTAAATTTTATCTTTACATTAAATACTTCTGCAAAAGAGGGGAAAGCAGGTATATCGTATGTACATTCATTTTTTAAGTTATACAATTTGTAATAATAATAATTAATCATTTCTTATTTTCCTCAAATAAGGAGAGATAATATATATATATATATATATATATTTATATGTATGTATGTAATTTTTTTTTTTTTTTTTATATATATACCGTCATCTATTTCATAATTTGAAGAATCTAGGAGGTACGTTTTTCTTTCTAGAGTAGACTTATCCTGTATATAATTTATATAAATGAAAATATTTATACACATACATATATATTTGTTTTTTATTTGTGTATATTACATTTATGTTTATGAAATATTCGTCATTTAAATCTAAGAGAGAGAGAAAAAAAAAAAATAAAATAAAAAATAAAAATATCATATTATATAATAGGACAGTTTGTATAAATCTTATATGAACAGAATACCAAATTGTTGTAATGTAACATTTAACATAAAAAAGTTATAATTTTGTTGTATGAAAAAAGAATGAAAAATTTTGTCTTTCTTTTTTAAACAGGACAAGGTCAGAACTATATCCTCTTCTTGTTCTAAAAAAAAAAAATAAATAAATAAATAAATATACATATACATATATATATATATATTGATATTATTAATGTTTGATTATATGAATAACAATATAATTATACTTAAGTCTAAGAAATGTTAACACATATATATTTATTCTCACCTTTCTTGTTACAATTAAACTTTGCTTTTTTATAATTCAAATGAGAAAATAAAGGAAATACAATATCATCTTGACGACAATAACAACAGAAACATTTTTGTTGTTTATTATTTATTTCGTGTTGTTCTTTAATTATATTACAAAATTGTTTTAAATTTTTATTATCTATATCTTTCTTTTTATAAGACTTGAAATATTCATAAAATTTTAGTGGAATATCCTATTCAGTGGTCAAAATAATATATATATATATATATATATTTATTTATTTATGTATATATAATTTTATATTATTTATTTTTATAATTTATTTATTTTTTTATTAACAAAAAGATATTTGATAGGGTACACCACAGTAACTTGATAAATTTCCTCAACATATAAAAGAAAATTTCTGTATGGAGAACCTTCGCTCCTATGAACTACATATTTTTGTCTCTACAATTTGAGGAAATATAAAAAAAATATAAATAAATAAATATTATATATATATATATATATATATATATATTGCTACTTTTATTTGTATGAATCATTTTTTGTTGTGACATTTTTAAAATATAAAGTATAAGTGTTATCTTTGCTAAGTGACTTATGCTTTTCCTCAGTTTTTATTTCAAAGATATTAAGAAAAAAGAAAAAGAAGAAAAAAAAAAGAACAGACAAGTACTTGTTCAACCTATCCATGTATAGGTACAATAATTCTATAGTAATTGAGATTAAAAAGGGAAAATTTACTATATTTTTTTTAATTGTTTATATTTATTAAATATATAATTTTTTTTCCTAAAGAGGAATATAACTATATTTAAGATATGTATATCATACATGACACTAAAAAATTATGTTTACATATATATATATATATATATATATATATATATATGTGTATATAAGTGTATTCTTATTATTTATAATTTACATTTTATACATATAAACAATAATATTAGTGTGTGCAAAAAATAAGAGAAAATAAAATATACAAAGGAATATATAAAAATTATAATATAATTATTATAACTTTATATTACATTTCTTTATGAAAATATACACGGAAAATATTTAGTTATCTATTATATAAGATTTGACAATTTTTACTCTACATATGAAAAAGAGAAAAAAGAAGCAGAAGAAAAAAAAAAGAAAAAAAAAAAATTTAATCCATTGAATTTAAGAAATATTAAAGATGAAAAATATTGATAACATTCTGTCTTAATATTAATATATAAATAGAAGATGTATCATTAAAGTTATAAAATTTGAGAAATGAATACATGTATATATATATATATATATATATATTATATTCATACATAATTGTCCTGGGATTTTTTTATATTATGATAATAATAAATCATAAAAATAAATATTCATGTATGCAAACCTTTATAATATCATATGAAAAATTAATTTTTTGTAACATTTTTTTTTTCGTATAATTATGTTATATATACATGATTATATATTTCATTAATGAATTCATAAAATAAATAAAAAAAAAAAAAAAAAAAAAAAAAAACTTATAAACTGATTTATAAAAACTATATAAATATATAAATATTTTTGTAATTAAAATGAAACATATAATATAATTTTTTTTATTTTTTTTTATTTCATTATTATATATTTTGTTTGTGTTTGTTTTTATAAAAACTTTCTGGTAACAGTTTTTCTTTTATATAATATTGATATATATATATATATATATATATTCTTTTGATCGTTGAAAAATGCCCTTTATAATATGCAAAAAGTTTTAAATAAATCTTACATCTGCTTTTTTCGAGGAATTAAAACCTCCAACATTATATCAAATGATATAAAAAGAAATTGCCATTTTTTGTACTTTAATAAAATAAAGAATGATGATAAATATCAATCCTTTAGTATAAATAAAAAATATATAACTCGCTATTGGGCAGAACATACTAATAAAAAAATACATGAATCAAAAATTAATGAATGGAGAGAACAGTTTCCCATATTAGCTGATTATGATGATAAAGATTTAATGATATGGAGAAATTCTTTCAATAATATGGATAAAGATAAAGATAATTTTATATCACATGCAGATTTACAAAAAAGTGATTGGAGTTTAGAAAAGTATACACTTTTCCAAAATTATGATATGGATAAAAATAATTTAATAGACTTTGGAGAATATATACAAGCTGTTATAGATATAGACACACAACACTTTAAAAATTTCTTTCAGGGATTTAGTAAAATAGACGTTGAGTTGGAATTCGAAAAATACGCAAGTAAGGAAATAAATAAATAAAAAGTATATATATGTATATATAATATATATATATATATTTATATATATTTTTAGTTACTGAAAAGGAGAATAATAAAAAGGTTATCCCCCTTTCGAAGTTAATGCAAATGATAACAGACAAAGAGTTCACATGTGTAACAGAAACGGACTCATTAAAACTATTTAATGCTATGGATATGAATAAAGACGGATCGATAGATTTTGAGGATTTCCTCCATGTATGTATATATAAAATCAAAATAAAGTGAATAAATAATCCAAATATATATATATATATATATATATATATATGAATTTACTTAAAAATGTTGACATTATATCTATATATTTTTACCTTATTGTGCAAAAGGAAAAAACATAAAATATTATACATACATACCTCATTTAATATATTTTATTATTTATTTTTTTTTTAGTGGGTAGGAAAAAAGTGATATTAGTTCATAGAGTAAGAGGAAGCATATATATTAAATTTTTATTTTCATAGAAAAAAAAAAAAAAAACTCTTTTATTATATCAAAAATAAATAATATATATATATATATGTATATATTCCTTTCATGAGAACCAAGAATGGAAATTATATATGATTTATTTATATTCATTAATCATGTATAATTTTCATTTATTTTATAAACATATATTTTACCCAGTTTACAAGATGTGTTTATTATTATTCTCTATTTATGTGAAATAGAATTTTTTTTTTTTTCCAGTTATAAAATATACGTATTTGTTACTTATGTGTATATTCATCTTTATTTGTTTATTTATTTTTGTGTATTAATGTACTTTATACATATTTAACTTTTTAAATATAAAATATGAAAAATTTTTAGTAAATTGAAAAAAAACTTAAAAAGAAAAAGGTATTATTATGAATATATACATACATACATGCATACACATACATATATACATAATTTTGTTCAAATGGGTATAAAAGAATATGTAAACGTTTTACATTTATATAAGGTATCCAAAAGAAAAAAAAAAAAAAAAAAAAATTTTTAAATCAAAAATTAGAAATCAGCCAAAATTCTTTTTTTATATTTAGCTATTTACAAAAAAAAAAGAAATTAAAAAACCTTGCTTGTTCAGGAAAATTTCTAATATTAATGATATTTTATAATATTTATATTTTTATAACCTGAACATATATATATATATATATAGCCATGTAGTTTTTAATTTTTTCATAAAATATTAATAAACATAATAAAAAGGACAAAATTAAAATAAAAAATTAAAGTATGCACCTAAGCTTTTAATGAGTATAGATATATTTCTTAGTATATATATTTTTTTTTCTTTAAACGTTATTTCTATTAGATCTTTTATTTAATAACAATATAATATTTTTGAAAAATTAACAA
>LT969557.1:705217-732717 GCA_900097035.1 Plasmodium blacklocki (nom. inval.)
TGTCCTTCAGCATCTTGTACTTCTTTCAGAATTGATTTTAGTCTTTCTTCAAAATCCCCTCTATATTTTGCACCAGCAATTAGAGAAGACATATCTAAAGATACTAATTTTCTTCCTTTTAAAGAGTCAGGAACATCTCCTTGTACGATTTTTATGGCTAGTCCTTCAACAATAGCTGTTTTTCCAACACCAGGATCTCCTAGTAGGATAGGATTATTTTTCGTTCTTCTAGACAAAATTTGTATAGCTCTTCTAATTTCATTATCTCTACCTATAACAGGATCTAATTTTCCTGCTCTTGCCAAAGCTGTTAGATCTCTACTATATTTTTCAAGAGCTTGGTAGGTCATTTCTGGTGTTTTAGAAGTAACTTTTTTTTTTCCTCTAATTTTTTCAACAGCTTTTTTAACTTTTTCATAATTTACATTATATTTTAATAACCAGGGTCTAGTAAATTTAGAATCTTCTGAAATGATACTTAGTAGTAGGTGCTCTATGGAAATATATTCATCATTAAATTCTTTTTTTAATCTTTTACTAGTACTTAATACAGTTTGTAACGTTCTACCTAATATTTTCTGTTCTCCAAAACCACTAGGCATCTTAGGTTGTTTTTTTAAATAATCATCAATTTCTTGAATTAATAAATCCGTATCTATACCACTTTCTTTTAAAATTCTTTGAGCTAATCCATCAGGTGCATCATTTAGCAGAGCTAATAATAACATTTCTGCTTCTACATATGCAGAATCATATTTTTCTCCGATTTTATTTAAGGAGCTAATAGCTTCCCAAGCTTTCTCAGTATAATCATCTGAGTTAATGGTATATTCTTCATCGCTCATAAATAAAGTAAATTTATTTTTGTTTCTGTTTTTTTCATAAGTATTTTTATTATGATCAAAATAAGAATTATTCATATGTATACTACTATCTTTAACTTTTCTTTTTTTATTAAAACTATTAGTAATATTATTATCATAATTTACTTGATCAGTTATTGTATAATTTAATCTATTAATATTAGAATTATTATGATATATTATACCATTCGTTGAATTTTTATGTTCTTTTATTTGTGATTTATAATCCTTTCTAATTTCTGGTAAAAAATTTTCTTCATTCTTTAAATGATTATTTCCAATAAAAAAATATTTCTTCTTATCATAAATATCCCAGTTGGTATTTTTTATACTAAATATATCATGTTTATTCAAAAAGATATTTACTTTTTTATTGTACGTGATGTCCCATATACAAATAACACCAATTATCACAAAATAAAAAAAAAAGCTATTAACCATTTTTATGTACATCTTTTTATATCGATAATTAATTATATGGTATGTATATTATAAATATATAATCATATGTATGATATAAATATATAAATCATATGTATAATATAAATATATAAATGGTTATGTATATGATATATATAATTATGGAGTAACAAACAAAAATAAAATAAAATAAAATAAAAAAATATTTTACATAATCATATAATAAATATAAATGAATAAATATATATAAAAAAAAAAAAATTTATAATGTATTAAGTATTACGTGCTATATTTATACACATAAATTATATTTTAATATATTATGTTATCATTATATTTATTATGGGTTCTTATATATATATAAAATAATATTAACATATCCATATATTTTTCTTCCAACTATATTTCTTTATTTCAACACTAATTCAAATTATTTTTTTCATTTGTACTTTTGTATATATTTATTTATATATCCATCTATCATTATTATTATTACTTATTATTTTTTTTTTTTTTCTCAAAATTTTATCTTTTTTTCATATAGTAAATAATTCATATTACAAATTTATATAAAAGAATATAATAAGTTGAATACATAAAAAAAAAAAAAAAAGATATATTACATATATTCAAAATTAATAATAAAAACAATTATTTATTTATAATATTAGGAATATATAAATAAATTAATAGTTTTATATATTTTTTTAAGGAAGAAACCATTTTTAAATAACAGTCATCTTTTATAATGTGTAATTTTTAATTAATATATTATATATTATATATCTATATATATATATATATATATATATATATATATATATATATATATATTTATATTATATATATATTATATTATATATGTATATATATTATATACCTATAATTATAAATTATATATTTATTGGATTATTTCATTTTATTATTATTATTTTTTTTTTTTATTAATATGAATAAATATTTATTATTATATATATATGAATCTATATATATTTAATAAGTTCCTTCTTTATATTTCATATTTTTATTATATCATTAATTCTACACCGATAATTTTTTATGTTATCTTAAATCCTTATGTATGTAAATATTTAAATTATATTATATTATATTATTTTTAATTTTTTTGTTTTTGTTTTTCACAACTTTATTTTAATATATATAAATAAATATATATATATATATATATATATATATATATATATTATAATAACAGATTTTATTTAAATAAAAAATAAGGTATTAGCATAATATATCATATGGCATTTTTTTTTTTTTTTTTTTTTATATATATACATAATAAAATTTTAAATTTATAAGTAATTTATTTTTTTAAGAATATATATATATATAAATATATATATATTTATAGTGAATTAAATTTTTTTGCTTATTTTTTCTTTATACACATCCTTTTAATATCATTATTAGCCTTTTTTATTATTCTGATATTCATATGTATATATATATATATATATATTGTATAAAGAGATAAAATATGTAATAAAAGGGAAGAGAAAAAAAGCAAATAAAAGAAATACACATTTATTAAAATATTAGAATACATATTTATCAATAAAAATAAAAATGTATGAATCTAAAGAATAATAAAAGTAAAATAATTAATAAATTAAATTATTCAAATGAAAAATTTAAAATGTTATATTTGTTAAACAATTGAATACTATAATATAAACATAACTATAAATAAATGTTAATATTGTAATATGGTATAATAATAATACAAAATAAACAAATAAACAAATAAATAAATAAATAAATAAATAAGCAAAAGGATAAGCATCACAAAATATTGTATATATATATATATATATATATATATTTGTAAAAGTTTTTAATGTTTTTTTCAAAATGTCTATAAAGAGCATATGTTATTTAGGAGATAATAATGATATCTTATTTTTTTATTCACTCGAAGAAAATGATGAAATAACATCACGCTTTGCTCTTTATTGTACTCTCAATAATATTCAAAAAATAAGTATAAAATAAAATAATAATATAGTTTTATAATTTTTATACATATATAATATTATAATTTTTTTTTTTTTTTTTTCTATCATTTATACTATTATATATATATATATATATATACATAATTTTATTTATATTTATAGTTGAATCAAATGAAAAGAAAAGCAGCGAAAAAAAGTATGACCCATATCTTGGTTATGTAGGTATCAATCTTTCTCTTTTTAGTTCTTATAAAAATTATGCATATGTAATTAAAATTATTAACCTTAAAATTATATTAACAATTGATGATAGTAAAAATAAGTATACAGATGATATCCTCAAATCGGTAAGGTTTTTATCATTCTCGTTTATATTAATATTATATTACCCTATAAAGTATCATATCACACTATATATATATATATATATATGTATATGTTTTTTTTTTTTTTTTTTTTTTTTTTTTTTTTACAAGATTTTCATAAAACTGCATAAAATTTATGCAGACACAGTTTGTAACCCCTTCTATACAGATACATTGGAAACAGATACGTTTTTAAAAAAAATTAGTAATAAAATAATTTATGTTTTTCATTAAAAAAAAAAAAAAAATAATAATAAAATAAAAATATACAAACATATATATATATATATATATATATATATATATTTATTTATTAATTTTTTTTTTTTTTTTTTTATAGAAAAATTAATGGAAACGTCATGAATATATAAGCTATTCTATTAAAGAATGATATCTTATTAATCTGTTGCATCAATGACACCGCTATCCGATCTGGAAAAAGAAGAAAGATATTTTTTATTTTATATATAATAAATGAAAATATATATATATATATATATATATATATGTATTATCAATATATATAAATATTCATGTTTTGTAATAAAATTTTTTTTTTTTTTTTTTTTTTTTTTTTTTTTTCTTAACAATTGAAAGATGCATTCCACTTCAGGAAGGTTCGGTGCATCATAAACTTTGCAAACTCTTTGGTCTCCTTTCCCTTTTCTTAATGATAATCTTATGGTCGAAGCGTGACCAATAACATGCCCACCAACTAGGATAAAAAAAATAAATAAATAAATAATAATAATAATAATAATAATATATATATATATATATATGTGAAAATATTTTGCTTTATTTAAAAACCTGGTTTCATTGGGTTCGCTATGAAGGTCATCGTTGCACCTGGGTCGGACATAACTTGATTTGTTATTAATATAGCTATGTTGAATTGTTCACTTAATTTTGATAAAATAGACATTGTCTTGTTTAATTTCTGTTGCCTCTCAGATAATTCCCCTATTAATAAAAATAATGAACATATATATATATATATATATATATATATATATATTTATTTATTTATTTATTTATATTTATTTATATATGTGGGAATAATTATAATAACAAATTATTGAGGAACAGATAAAACTTGAAAACATACCTCTTCCGCTGAAATCAACTCGAAAGAGTGAAATAATCGAATCAACTACAAGAAGGGCAAAGGGCTCTTCACACATCTGTATATATGGTGTTAATGTATACAAATTAAGAATGTTAGGTATATAAACATAATATATATATATATATATATATATATATATATAATATATATATAATATGTTTTACTTTTGCTGCTGATATGGCTAGTAGTTGATACAAATGCTCATGTGTAAAAGCTCTAGCATATAAAATATTATCTAATACTGCTTCCCCATCTAATCCATATCTCTCAGCAATCTTACAAACCTTCTCAGGTCTAAACGTTCCTTCAGTATCAATATAACAAACCTTACATTTTAAAAAGAGAAATATGTATAAGTATATGTTTATATATATATATATATTATATATATATTATATAAAAATGATGTGGCACCTTTCCGTTCCCTCCATTAAGACTTTTTGGTAACTGAGCTGTAACAGCTAACGTATGACATACTTGTGTTTTACCACATCGGTTTTCTCCAAACAGTTCTGTGATACACATACTTTCTATTCCACCTCCTAGTGTTTGATCAAATACTGTACTCCCTGTTGTTATCTTTAACACTTTACTTCTTTTTTGAACTAGCTCATTAGCTGTAATAAAGCTCGAACAATTTTCGATCTTGGAAGCAACCTCTAATATTTTGTCAACTTTTGCTTCAGATATACCCTTAACGTTGCATAATTCTTTTTTTGTTGTTTGAATTAAAGAAAGGATTGTACAATAACCACTTCCCTTCAATTTATTTATGTCTGCAGCGTTTATACCTAAGTCTTGTAATTTTTCCTGGAAAGAAAAAAAAAAAATCATATGTAAAAAAAAATCCAGTGTTTTTTCATAGATAATACATATGTAAAAATAAATAAATGAATAAATATATATATATATATATATATATATTTCATTTTTTGAAATAACATGGTATATGTAAAATAAATATCATTATATATATATATTCTTATCATACAATTTCTTGAAATGTGTGTTCCTTTATCCCTTCATCCTCTATTTCTGATGTTATAGCAACTTTACTAGCCGATTTACTTGCAGGTAATGTTGCCATTTGTATTAAACAAAAAAAAAAAAAAAAAACAAAAAAAAAAAAAACAAAAAAAAAAAAACAACAGATATAAATGAACAAAATAAACAAAACAATAAAATAACAATAAAATAACAATAAAATAATATTAAATTAAATAGACAAATGAATATATAAAAAAAAAAAAAAAAAATTTCTACTTAACATATAATATATAATGTATAATTATTAAATTATATCATATATAGTTTTATTTTAATTTATTTTAATTTTTTCTTTCAATTTTTTTTTTTTTTTTTTTTTTTGTTGAATGTTGTATCCTTTTGTCCGTTTTAATGTGCGATATAGACATTTATGTGTATATATGTAAAAATATATATATATATATATATATATATATAACAATTGAGAGCTTAATAAAATAATTACAACATGAAAGAAATGCTCATGAAATACATAATCATATAATCTAAAAAGAGATGAACTATATAAAATTTTTTCTTTTCTATAGACTTTATAAATATAAAAAAAATATACATATAAATATATATATATATATATATATATATATATATAGTATGATTCATTTCACTTTATATGTCTTTTTAAATAGATATTATAAGTATACAACATTTTAAAAGAATTTGATTAAAATACATGACATTTTTGTTAATATTTTTTATATATAATGTGAAAATTTTGTATAATTATTAAAACTATTAATATATGACTACAATATTATGAATTTTATATACATAATTATAATTAACCTTATACATAATTGTCTACATCAATCTCAACGTTATCGAAATATTCTTATATATAAACAATATTTTTAAGTATTATATATGAAAATGAATTCAAACAGTTAGCTGTGTCCTCCTAAATGTGGATGTTTCTTCATTTTATATAAGAAGTGTGTGCGAATAAAAACAGGGAACAAATTCTTTTTTTTTTCCTTCTTGACCAAAAAAAAAAAAAAAAAATATATAATAAAAATAATACTACATTATATATAGAAACAATGAAAATGTTTAAGTACCTTATAAGATAATTCAAATTCTAATTAATTAAAATATGAAAAAATTAAATATATATATATATATATATATATATATTTATATTACAAATTTGTAAATAATATTATATTATATTACATTACATTATATTACATTATATTTGATTTTTTTTTTTTTTTTTTTCCCTTCGTGACCAAAAAAAAAAAAAAAGAGATACATATGGGATCATGTTATAGTAGAAAAAATAAAGTATCAACAATATCATTAGATGAAGAGAAAAAAAAAAAGAAAAAAAAAAAAAAATATATATATATTTTAAATGGAGCATCTGGGTCAGGAAAAGATACACAATGCAGGTTATTAGAAAAAAAATACGATTATAAAATAATTTGTATTAGCGAATTATTAAAAGAATACAAAAAAGAATATAATAAAGAAAATGTATCAAATGAAGAAGAAAATTATTCTCATGAAATAGAAAAATGTATGATAGATGGATCATTAGTTAATGATAAGATTGTTATAAAAATATTTCTTAAACACTTGAATAAATATATAAATGATGATAAATATAATGGTATTATAATAAATGGTTTTCCTAGAAATTATGAACAAGCTTTATTAATTAAACAAAACAATATATGTATAACAAATTTTATAAATATACAAGTAAGAAAAGAAACTCTATGGAGAAGAATAAATAATAGAATGATCGATCCTATTACAAATATAAGTTATAATGAAAACATAATACAACTGATTAAAAAAAAAAGAGAAGGACAAGAATTATCAGACGAAGAAGAGCAACAATTAATCGTAGACAATCAAATATATAATAATTTAAGTAATGATATTATAGAAAGATTAACAAAAAGAGAAGATGATGAAGAACAAGTATTCAATAAAAGGTTTCAATTATATATAGAAAGCGAAGAAAAAATTAATTCTCTATTTAAAAATATTTGTAAAAGTGTTGATGGAGAAAAATCGATAAATGATATATTTGAACAAATATGCTTCATTATAGATAATAATAACCCCAAATAAAAAGAAAAAAAAAAAAAATATATATATATATATATTATTTAAAAATTTTTTTTTTTTTTTTTTTTTTTTTTTGACTTTAAATAAATACATACACAAATAAATATATCATGTATATTTGTATTATTAAAATTATGTTTATTTTTATTTTTATATTATTTATATTTTTTTTTAAGTAAAAAAAAGAAAGAGATTTTGGATGAAAGTGTACAGGTGAGAAAAATTCCTTTATGGTATCAATTTTTGAGGGATAGAAAAAAAAAAATAAAACTCACATATATAAATAAGTAAATAAATAAATATAAATATATATAAATAAATATATATATATATATATATATATATTATTTGTTGTTAATAAAATGAAGTGATGTGAAGTATATGCTATATGAAACGTTAATTATGTCATAAATGAATAACTAAAAATATATATATTTATATAATTATATGTAATAAATATTTTTTTTTTATTTCAAAAAGGTGATCCTGTTTGTATATATATATATATATATTTATATATATACCTTTTTCTTTGAATTTTTTAACACACACATGTGTGGATATATATGAGTAAATAAATATTATATATATATATATATATATATATTTACATTTACATTTATTTTTATTTTTATTTTTATTTTTTTTGAAACATACCTCATACAATACATATTATAAGCACATATAGAAAAATTTTTTTTTTTAAACAATTATTCATTTATAATATTATTTCTATTTATGTGTCCACGTTATTATGAATTAAAAATATAAATTAAAATGGACAAGTTAATATGTACGAAATCTTTTGAAAGATTAAATATATTGGTGGTAGGATGTGGAGGTTTAGGAAACGAAGTAATAAAGAATTTAATTTTTTTACATATAAAAAACATATCTATTGTAGATTATGATATAGTAGAAGTAAGTAATTTACAAAGACAATTATTTTTTAGCTATGATGATATAGGAAAATATAAAGTGGATGTCATAAGTTGTAAAATAAAGGAGACGTATATGCATGACAATATTTGTATAAAAAGTTATAAAAATCATATCGAAGAATTTGATACTTCCTTTTTTGAAGATTTTGATTATATTATTGGTTGCTTAGATAATATAAAGAGTCGCATATATTTAAACAGTATAATATATAATTTAAGGAATGATATTATATATATTGATGGAGGTATAGAAGGTTTTAAAGGCAGTGTAAAAATTATTAATAGAAAAAAAAATTATGCTTGTATACAATGTAGTATAGAAAATTATACAAATAGTACATATCCTATGTGTTCCATAATTAATAAACCTAAAACACCTGAAGAATGTATTTTATATGTATTGAATGTTTCTTTTAAAAAAGAGAAACATGAAGAATTAAATATAAATAATATACAACATATACAATGGATATATGAAGAAGCCAAAAAAAGAGCTCAATATTTTCATATAGAAAATGTAACATACAATTTAACAGAACAAGTTATAACAAATACGATTCCTACTACAATAAGTACATTAATGATAATTTCTTCATTAATAATAAATATTTTGTATAAATTGGTTCTATATAAAAATGAAAATTTTCAATACAGTGATATTTTATATGTAGGGGATAATGGTATATATACATATTACTATCACATTTATAAAGATCCACAATGTGTTATTTGTAATAAAAAAAAAATAAATCTAACATTACATAAAAATCATACATTAAATGATTTACTTGAACTTATAAAGAAAACATATCTATGTGAAAAAATTAACATTTCGTCAGATACTTGTATTTTATATATATCATCAAAATGTGTCAGCCAAATATATAATCACAATTTACAATTGACTCTTTCTCAATTAATAGATATGGGACATATAAAAGAAAATGGATACTTAAATATTCAAACGGATAAAAGCAATTATATACTATTTTTTAATTTGGCATAAATGTATATTTGTTTATATATATCTTATTTGATTATTTTAAAAATATATCACTAAAAAGGTACACATATATATATATATATATATATATATATATATATATATTTAATTATTAATTATTTTATTTATTTTTTCTTATTCTTTTTTATTTTATTTTATTTTATTTTGTTTTATTTATTTATTTATTTTTTTTTTTTTTTGGTAATTCTTTTTCTCCGTACAATTTTATAAAAGTCTCTTAATTTTTATATGCCATATAAAATATTTAATTAAAAATATATAAAATAAAAGTAATTTTTTTAAATCAACATTTCGTAATTGTTCTATATATTAAATATTATGTTTAATTTAATTTTTTTTTTTTTTTTTTTAAACAATATATTTAAAAACTTATGAAAGGGTCATAATTTTCCTACAAAAAAAAAAAAAAAAGTCAAAATGGCTAGTTGAAATTAAAAATGACAAAAGGGAAAAATGACAAATTTACATTAATATATAGATATATAAATATATAGATATATATATATATATATATATGTATATATTTATTTATATATATGTATTTATATGTATTCATTTGTTGTTTTATCCTTATAATACCTTTATTAAAGAACTTGATGATAAAGAGGCTTTTTGTTCATTTCGTTTTGTTAAAATGCATTACCGTTACACTTTTTTTATTTATTATTTTCGCTGACACGTTTAAAGGAAAGAAGAGAAATAAACCGAAACATTTTCCTTTTTTTATGCCATTGAAGATTATGAAATGTAGAAAAAAAATGTATCTAACAAGGAGTAAAATAGGGAATAGAAAAATGTTAGAGAAGAAGGAAAACATTTTAAGTTTAAATATTGATGAAGAATCATTTATTGATAAGAATGAGCAAAATAAAGAATGCAATAATAAAAATATGGATATCAATACAATTCATAATTTTCATGTGAACAATAATTTTGCATCCAATGAAGATGAAAAAAAAAAAAATATATGTGATAAAATACCAACTTATTACAGTGAACCGAACAACAATATGATTAATTATGTTACAAATTATGATGATATAAGAAAAGAATATCTTTTAAAAATTATGAGTGATAAAGAAACAATATATGCCCTTAGTTCGGGTAATGTGAGAAGTGCTATAAGTGTGATAAGAATATCTGGTCCGTTGAGCAAAATGATATTGGAAATATTGTTACACAATGGAAAAGATAACAATAATAATAATAATAATAATATCACTTGTAATAATTATGGGAAAAGACAACATATTAAGAAAGACAATATCAATGAAATATGTAACGAAAAAGAAATCACAAATGATGTATACCATTTATCATATGAACCAAGTGCAAAAGAAAAACAAGGTGATTATAATTTATATGATATAATACATATGAGAAAAAATATGGAAGCAAGAAAATTATATATGGGAAAATTATATGATAAAAATAATGATATTATTGACATAGTTATGTATAGTTATTTTAAGGAACCTAAATCATATACAGGTGAAGAGTTGGTAGAAATTTATTGTCATGGGAATATGTTGATCGTAAAAGAAATAATGAGTGCTATAAATAATATGAATGAATTATTTTATAAAATATTAATTGAAGAAAAGCAAAATAATATATATAATAATACTATGAGTTCACTCATTGAAGATAATAATAATAATAATAATACGAAATATGATACAAGTGGTGGTAATAATAATCTTACAAATGATCCTATAATTTATGAAAAAATACATGAGTGTCATCATAACTTCATAAAAATAAGAGAAAGCTACAAAGGGGAATTTACTAGAAGAGCTTTTGAAAATAATAAAATGAGTTTATTACAAATTGAAGGATTAAAAGAATTATTATTCTGCAAACAAAAAGTGCAGAAACAAATTGCATTGAATTATATAAATGGATATGCAAAAAATATTTATTTAAAATTAAGAAAATTATTAAAAGAATTATTAGTATATACAGAATTAAAAATAGATTTTGAAGAGGAACATATAACATCACAAAAAGAAAGAGAAGAAATACAAAATATGCTTTTAAGAAAAATACGAGAAGCTATTAATCATATCAATTATATTTTAAAAAAAAGTAATGTAGAAGATATATCAAATTCTTATGATATTTTATTATTTGGAAATGTAAATTCAGGGAAAAGCACCTTAATGAATAATATATGTAATAATGATATATCCATAGTAACAAATATTAAAGGTTCAACTATAGATATAATACAAAAAAATATTCAAATTTTTAACAACTCTTATAATTTATGTGACTCAGCAGGAGTTGTAAAAAGTGAAAAGATAAAATCTATGAATGAAAAAAATTATATTCTTTATGATAAAAAAAAAAAAAATAATAATATTCATAAAACACTAGAATCTATGGGTATTAAAAAAACACTATCCTTTTTGAAAAATAATTGCATATCTGCATTTGTATTATTAAATATTAAAAACTACAAGAAGGAACTAACAAATATAATAAGAATTTTGAATTATAATTTTAAGGTAAAGATAAATGAAGAGAATGTTAAGGGGAAATTCAATAAAAATAAAATGACAAAAAAAATAAAGATCCCTTATTTCATTTTTTGTGTAAATAAATGCGATCTGGTAAGTACGTGTGAATTCTCAAAAATAAAAAAAAATGTAAAAAAATGTTTACGAGAGAATTTAAGTCCACACATATTAAAACGTTGTAGCAAAAAAATTTTTTTCATTTCATCCAAAAATGGATATAATATTGACACTTTACTAAAATACTTTAATGAAAAAATGATTAAGAAGAGAAAACTATTTGATAAAAAATATTCAGAAGGAAACAATATAATGTTCTTACCATTTGAAAGACATAAACTATATTTGAAGAAATCTATTAACCATTTATTGTTTATAGAAAAAAATATAGATAATTTGACCTTTGATATAATATCTGAAGAAATTAAACTAGCTGTCAATTCTTTGAATCGTATCATAGGCACAATTAAAAATGAGCAAATATTAAATAAAATTTTGGATAGTTTTTGTATAGGCAAGTGATTAAAAATGGGTTTGGGAGGGGGTGTATATAGTAAAAAAAATAAATATATAAATATGAAAAAAAATAATTAACATATATATGTATATATATATATATATATATATATATATATATATATATATATATATATAAAGAAATGTGGAGGTAAATAAACAACAACAAAAAAAAAAAAAAAAAATAAAAATAAATAAATAATAAAATATATAAAAATATAAACAAATTTATATATTTCATAAGGAAAAAACGAAATGATTATAAAAAATTAAAATGACTCTTAAAATTTTAGAGACGTTTTTCTTTTTACAATCCAAAAAAAAAAAAAATATTACACATATATATAAATGTATATATATATGCATGTATATATGTATGTATGTATTTGTGCTTACTATATTTTTTTTTTGTGTACGCATAAATATATGTACATACATATACAGATATATTTCTAATATATCTTTTTTTTGTGTGTGTTTGCACGTTTTATAAAAGTAATATATTTATACATGAATCAGATGAACAAGTATAAGACAAAAAAAATTAATAAATATAAATAAATAAATATATACATATATATATATATATATATATATATATATATATATATATATATATATATATGTTAGATGTTTTTTATTTTTGAAATTATTTTTCCTTAAAAAGGTCATGCAATATGCACTTTAACTTTATGACATAGTAATAATAAAAATAATATTTATAAGAATAAAATAAAAACATATCAACTAGAGTTAAATGTATTTTTTCCTTTAATGAGTATTTATATATTGCTTTATGTATATGATTTAAATTGTCTTGCATAGATTGTGATATCTTTTTATCTGTATTTGTATTCATGTGTTTAAAAATATTGAGGAGAAATGGATATGTGAACTTAGCGTGCATTTCTTGAACATTTTGAATTTTATATGTAGGGATCCGCAAAATGGTTTTATCAAAAAAGACATGAGAAGAATTTAATAAAGATTTTAATGTGTCTGTTATAATATTTAATTGTAATGTTTTATTAACACTTTGATTAAAAGTTAAATTATTTTGATTTCCATATGGTTTTATAGATATGGAATTATTATTCATAAGATTATTTGTTTCATTCTTTTCATAATTTTGAAAAATATGAAGAATAAATTTTATTTCATTTTTTAAATTCTCATTAAAATGTTGACAAATATTACATATTCGATGATCATTACATGTATGATTAATAGGATAATTTAATGGAATAAAAATATTTCTATCTATATTTTTTTTTTCTTTCTTTTTTATATTATCTATATATTTAATTTTATCCTTATTTAATTTTTCGTCTATATATTTAATATTCATTTTGGTTTTTCCCTCTTCAGAAGCAACCAAAGACATATAAGCACTATCATCATTATTAATATTGTCATTATTAATATTGTCATTATTAATATTGTCATTATTAATATTGCCATTATGAATATTGCCATTATGAATATTGCCATTATGAATATTAATATCATCATTATTATTATTAATATTTTCACACCTATGGTTGTTAATATTATTATTATCATTACTTGAGAAGTTCTTATTGATGAGCGATAAATGATCCGTACTACTATAATTACCATTACCATTCATAGTGTTATCGATTTCGCAACTAATAGTATTTACGTTTTTATTATTGACATTAAATTCTTTTTTAATTATTTTTTCCACACCTCTACTATCTTTTAAAACGATTTTAAAGTCTTCATTATTCATCCATTTAGGAGATAAGGCTAATTTAAAAATTTTCCAGACATGTTCAGAAAGTTGTATTTGAAATTCTTGATTTGATAATATAGAATTCAAAAATAATTTTGTCATTTCATGTGTATTTTTATTCTGTAGTGTATTTAAAAGTATATATTGTAAATATCCAATGGAATGATTTATCATTTCATCATTCTTAAATAATTCTTTATATATAACATTTCTCATATTCTCTGTAACTTCTTCTGAATTAAATAAATCATTTATCCATTTTTTTGATATAGAAATTGATACTGGTAAATGTATTGCCTCTGCCAATAAAGATGCTACTTTTTTTTGTACTTCTTTATTATTACATAAATATATAGAAATATCTTGAAATACATTTCTTAATTTATTTTTAACTTGTTCTGTTTCTAATATATCTAGAAATACATTCTCCATATCTTTTCTTGAATTTTTTAATACATCAACAAAAAAGGCTGAAGTAATCATTTTATTTTTCTCTTGTACTACTACATTATATATTAAACTATTAATAATTTCTTTTAAGTTATTCTCAATTTCTTTTGAATTCTTTATATCTTCTAATACTTTCTCGATTTTATTTATAATATATTTATTTATTATATCTCCAGTAAAAACAAACAAACCACATAAAATTAATATTACAACTAAACTATTCATAATAAACATATATTTATAAAAATTAATACTCTTTTCATATTTATGTAATATTTCATAGATCTCATATATTTTATTATTACTATCATTCTTATTTAAATTATTATGAATATTATTCTCATCCTTTTTATTCATTTTCATATTATTAATAGAATTCTTATATTCTTTACATTTTGTATTATCTTGTATTACATCGTTTCCTTTTCGAAATATTTTATTCAACGTATGAAAATCTTTTCTTATCATCTCATCTGCACAAATTTTCTTCATAATAATACTCATATTATTACTATACTTTATATAATTATTAAATATAGAATTTTTATTCTTAATATCAGAATTATATTTACATACATTTCTTATATTAGTACTTTTCATTTCCCCATTCATTTGTATTTTATTATTATATTCTTTTGATATATTATTAAATAAATTATATTTATTATTCCTTTTATTTATTTTGTTAAACATATTTTGATGTCTTGACAACTCATCATCTGATAACCCTAATATTAAGTTTTTAACATAACTGCTTAAATGAATAATACTTAAATTAGATTTATTTTTTTTGTATATATCTAATGTTTTGAAACATCTTCTTTTTAATTCTTTATTCCCTACATAATGTTTTATTATATCTCCTGATATGTTTTTTATAACCATTTTTTTTTTTTTTTTCTTTTTTTTAAAAACCTTAAAACATACATCCACAATATGAATATATATAAATATATAAATATATATATATATATATATATATATCAATGTATATATTTTACATATGTGTCTATATATTATATTGTGATTGTTTTCTTTTTTTAATATATATTATTACTTATTACTTTTTTTTTTTTTTTTTTTCAATTCTTCATAAGATGAAGACTAATATATATCAATATTTTTATTTCTTCATTTGTCATATTTAAAAATAAAATAAATAAAACATCATTTTTTAATTCTCATGTTTTTATGCATTTTATAAAACATGTCATATAATATAAATTTATACATATATATTTTATGGCCGCATTAATTAAACTTTTATTTATTATTATACATGGGTTGCAAATATAAATTAAATATTAATTATATTGTATATAATATATAATATATAATAACATTATATATATATATTTGCATTTTCTCTTATACTTTTATATTATCACAATATATATATATATAATATATATGCGACTTTATTGCTTTCTTCTTTTTTGAATTATTATTCCCATAATTATAAAAAAAAAAAAGAAATTTTAACTATATAAGAAATTTATAAAATTAACATAAAAAAAATAAAACACTTATATATTAACATATATATTATATATATAAATATAATATATATATGTATATATATATATATATATATATATATATATATATATATATAATGAAAAAATTTAATTCCTATATATTATTAATATTTATAATTTTATATATTTATGGTATTTAATTAATTCATTATATTTACATGTTGATAAATTTCAAATTAATAAAAAAATATTATATATATATATATTTTTTTTTTTTTTTAAATATTTTTTATTATATATTTTGTATGGTAAAATATATGTTATATATATATATATTTTTTTTATTATTATTATTTTTTTTTTTTTTTTTGGTTTCTTCTATTTATATTATAATGTTCATACTTGAAATACGTAGAACGTTATTTATATATTTATATATGAAAAATAGTGCCACTGGATAATTTCTTATAAAATAATATATATATATATATATAAATTATTTTTAATATGTTCGTTTTTCATATAAAAATATATATATTTTTTTTTCTTTATATTTTAATTTATATTTATAACACTTAAAAAATACAAAAATATAATTAGCATTATATAAACGTATTGAAGAATAACACATAATTGCATATATATATATATATATATATATATATATATATATATATATATTAATATATATACATTTTGATATATATATTTTTTAATATATGTCTTTAAAGTTTATTTTCCTTTTAAATTATGAGTATATATGATATTTTCTATTTACATTAAGCATCATAATATATAGTTATAAAAATGAACACAACTAAATGATTATATGTAGATATATATATTATCTTTTGAAAAAAAAAAAAAAAATATCATAACATCATCATTTATTTTTATAAGAAAGAAAAATATAAATATATATAAATATATATATATATATTTCCATAACCTTCATAATATTATATATTTCAAAAAACATATGTTCATATTCATAACTTTGCATTTCTACATGATTTATGTCTAAAGAAAAATATAATAATTATTAATTATCCAAACAAAAAAATATCTATACATACATTTCATAATACCGAAAAAAAAAAAAAAAAATGTCCTCTTAAAAAAATATATAAACAAATATAAGTGCATAAGAAACTTATATACGTTAAAAAAAGAAAAAATTGCCATTCTTTTAAATGTTATCATAATAAATGATCTTAAATTTAACATTATTATTGAATAATAATATTTATTTTTTTTATTTTTTATTAATTTTTAAGTTTTTAGTTCATATAAATATTTTAATAAATATATATGTATATATATACATATATACTTGTTAAAATACAAAAATTTATATGATAAATAAAATAATTCATTTAATGAAATTTTTATATTGAAAAGAAAAAATAAAAAAATGTATCAAAAAAATTAATAAAATATTAAAATAAAAAAATAGAATTAGAAAATAACAGTTATTTAACACTGTTATAAAAAAAAAAAAAATGAGTAGATAATTTTAATAAGAAAAATTTTATTCTTATAATTTATACACCACATCGGTAAATGTACTTATAAAAAAAAAAAAAAAATAAAAATAAAATATAATAAAATAAATAATAATAATATATACATATATATATATATATATATATATATGTATAAAATAACAAACATTCCAAACATTAAAATGAAAAATTGTCTCAAAATTTTCTTTATTTAATTATGCCTCTTTATATATTTCATATATATATTATAAAATACTACACATATAAATATATATATATATATATATATATATATATATATATATATATATATATATACATACATACATATACTTTTTCATATATTTATATGTAAAGGTGTATGAATGAAATGAATATATATATTCTCATAAACTTATTATAACATTTTAAATTATAATATTAATTAACACATCTAATAATAATAATGTATCATCAAAATGTGATATATTTATATATATACAGAAAGAAAGAAAGAGAAGATACGTTAATTATGAAAATATATACGTAATTATATGTAAGCAAAAAAAAAAAAAAAAAAAAAAAATTTAAATGTAACACATACATATTATATAACTATATTAATTGATATTAGTATCCTGTTTAACAAAAACTTATATATGAATTAAAAATATGATTCTTATAAAATCATCAAGATAAAAATAAAAAAAAAAAAAAAAAAAAAAAAAAAAAAAACAGATATGTATATATATACATATATTTATTCTATAAACTTTTTAATTACTTTATATTATTGTTATTTAAAACATAGATATGATCAACTAAAATATTGATTTATATATATATATATATTATATATATACAAACATATGTATAACATTTCATATTAATACATATTTCATTTCTAATATAAAAAATATATATATGAAAATAATAAAATGCCTCTCTACAAAAATATATAATTTAATTATATATATATATATATATATATATATATATATATATACACTTTTGTTAATGTAAATATATATTTTTTTTTTTTTTTTTTTTTTTTTTTTTTTCTCATATATATGTCATTGTTCAGGTAACATATGTATATTTTTTTTTTTTTTTTTTTTTTCTCATATATATGTCATTGTTCAGGTAACATATGTATATTTTTTTTTTTTTTTTTTTTGTGTGTCATCTAATAATTTTGATTATAATAATCATTCTGATTATTTGAAGAATCCATATTACGATTATTCATATCATACATCATATTTCCATTTGCTACGTTGTACTGATAACTACTATTATCATATCCATTATTCATATAGTAATAATTATTATTAGCTGTTCCATTATTATTGTATGAACATGTCAGGTCGTTTTTATATTGATTACTAGCCACATCACAATTAAACACAGTAAGATTATTATTATTTAAATTGGAATAATTATTTAAATTATTAGCTTGTTGAGAAACGGCATTATTTGTTGTACCTTCAAGACCATTTATATTTTGTAAAGAAGTATTAAATGGACCATTATTATTTTTAGACATATTTTTCATATTATCTGTAGGATTCATATAGTTATTTAAATAGTTATTATTATTATTATTCATATATAAAATATTATTATTGTAATTGTCCATAACGCTTGTACCTGCCATATTATTGTTATTATCACCTTTTTCATTAGGATTCAGAATATTTAATGCACTATTACAATTTGGGTACATGTAACCTTTATCATTATTCTGTATACCATAAGGATTGTTAGATGGATAAGTACAATTATAATCATTCATGGGATTATACATAATTTTATCTTGTAAACTGTCTCTACCCATAAGATTGTTCTTATTATTATTATTAGAATTATTATTATTCTTATTATGGTTATTATTATTATTATTACTATTGCTATTATTACTATTATTATTATTATTATTGCTATTGCTATTACTATTATTATTATTATTATTATTATTACTATTATTATTATTATTATTATTGTTATTACTATTATTATTATTATTGTTATTATTTGTGTCCATATTATTAAGATCATTTCCATCTTCATAATGATTTTTATTATAGCTCATCAAAGAATTTGCCGTATTATAACGTGAATCCATACTACCTCCCGTAACGCCACAAGCATTATTATTATTATTGATGTTGTTATAATTCAATTTTGAAACATTCATATCATGATTTAGTAAAGAATCACACTTATTTAAAGTAGCTGCATCATTACTATTGTTAACCATATGTTGTACATTGGTTTTATACATAGAGCCATTAGAAGAATTATTAGCTTTATCATATAAATCATTATCTACTATGTTGGTGGAATTATCAGATATATTATTTATATTCATATTATTATTATTATTAGTACCATTTATATTTTCCATGTTTCCATTCATACATGTGTCATATTTATTTGATTTCATATATTTATACATTTGTGAAGAATACATGTATGGAGAATTATTAAACGAATCTACTACATGATTATCATAATCAACACCTACATGATGAGAAAGGTTATTATTCATATCATCAACATTGGGGTTATTATAGCTATTTAAAAATTTCCTTTTTTTCTCACTACCTTTAATATTATCATCATTTAAATATGTACTCTTATTATTATTATTATTTTCATCTGTCATATTTAAATAATTAGATAACATATTATTATTATGATTATTAGTATCTTTTACATCTACATATTGTTTCATTTCACTGTAAGCAGTTGTTGAAGAACATTTATTATTATATTCATTAATACTTCTCCTTTCTTTAGAATTGATATCATCTATTATCATATTATTTTCTTCATATTTTCCATTCATATCTCTTAATTCATCTGTGTCATCATTTTGTTTATCAACATTATCAATATCTTTAAATTCGTCATTTAAATGATCATTATTAGAGTCAAAATTGTTGTTCATTTTTTTATACTTCCTTTTAATAAAATCATCTGAACCGCTACTATTTCTAGAATGTTCCATTTTATTACTATTATTATTAATATTATTATTATAATCTAACTGCATATTATTTTTGTTATACTCTTTATCATCAATATGTACATTATTATTATTTTCATCAATTTTTGTGTCATTTGAAATATGCTTTAATAAAGTTTCTGGGTTTTCCTTTAACATATTTTCATGTCCATTTCCTATAAAAACTTTATGATGTTGCGATAACATATTACTTTCGTCATTATTATAATTCATTTCTTCTTTTATTAAAGAAGTATTATCTAATATATGATGCGGAGGAATTCCAACTTTGTTATTGTTAATATCGTTTAATTCATCAACATTGTTGTTATTTATGATATTCATATTATTATATAATAATGCATTTGTTGACATGCTTGTAGTACTATTATTATTATTATTATTATTATTGTTGTTGTTATTGTTGCTGCTCATTGAACTTGTATACATATTACCAGCGTTCATATTATTTTCTTCCTTCATATCATTAATCATGTTATAATTCATCATACTAGAATTATTTGATAAACCGGATAAGGATGAATTTTTTAGAATTGAGTTCTGATATGCATTTTGGCTAGTCTTATTATTATAATAAGTATTACTTCCTTTTTTATTATTCAAATTATTAGAACTTGACCTTAAATTTTTTACCATTTTATATTCATTCAATATTCCTTTAGGTGCATTTGTTTTTATCTTATCATAATTAGGATAATGATAAATTAAACCACTACTATTATTATTAATATTATTATTGTTATTATTGTTATTATTATTGTTATTATTATTGTTATTATTATTGTTATTATTGTTGTTGTTACTGTTATTATTGTTACTACTATTGCTGTTATTATTATTATTATTACTATTGCTGTTATCTGATATTATACCATTTTGATAGGAATTAAAATTCTTCGATTCATAAGTTCTTAAATTATAATTCATATTATTTGTAGAACTTCCTTGAGACATAACAGATCCAGTTGCACAACTTAATGTTGTAGATACATTAACATTATTAGGAAGATAATCATTATTATTATTACTGTTGTTGTTATTATTATTGTTGTTGTTATTATTATTGTTGTTGTTATTATTATTGTTGTTATTATTGCTATTATTATTATTATTATTGGTTATATCATTCATATTATTATAATTGGGATATATATTATTATTCATAAATTTAGAATTAGCTAGCTGTTGTTTATTATCAATAGAATAACAATTGTTCTTATTTAAATCGATATTTGAATTATTATAAAAATTATTTCTTAAACCCTTTCCATTATTATTAGATGAAATATTCTTATTATAATATATAGCATTGTTCATGTTCCCGTTTGTAAGTAGATCTTTAACATTACCATTATTATTTAACTTGTCAGTACCAGAATTTTTCTTAGTATTATTATATTCTACATTGTTTTCATTAATATTGATATTATTGTTTGTAGGTATATTTATATAACCATAGTTTGACATATAATTATTATAATTATATGCACCACTCGTCGTGTTATTATTACTATTATTATTATTATTATTGTTATTATTATTATTGTTATTATTATTATTACTATTATTACTATTAATATTATTATTACTACTACCATTAATATTATTATTATTATTATTGTTGTACATATTATTGAGAGCAAAATTTTGATCCTGAGTATTTAACATAAGATTTCTCAATACACTTTTCTTATTAGACATACTCATAGTATTATCTTGGTTATTATTAGATGACATATACACAGAATTATACTTGGGGGTATTCTTTATAGATGAACGTAATAACATATTGTTCGAATGATTACTACTACTCATGTTACTATTCAATGTACTATTTAAACCATTATTAACACTATTACTTCTATTATTATACCATATATTTCTTTTAAGACTCATTTTTGAAGAATCAGTACTAGAATTTGTAGTACAGCTAAGTTTAGATATATTATATAACGTTTTATTACTCATGGAAATTTCCATATTATTATTTCCTAGGTTCACAATACTACCATTATTTATATTATTATTATTATTTATATTATTATTATTATTTATATTATTATTATTATTTATATTATTTATATTGTTTATATTATTCATATTGTTTATATTATTCATATTGTTTATATTATTCATATTGTTTATATTATTCATATTATTCATATTATTCATATCATTCATATCATTCATATGACTTATCTGATTCATATGATTCATATGATTCATATGATTCATATGACTTATATGATTTATATGATTTATATTATTATTACCATTTGATAAATTCATTATATTACATGATGAGGTTTCCGGGATAATCTTCATAGCTTTATTAAAACGATGCATGTAGGAGGGAAGGATTTTCATTTTTGCATCATACCCATAGTTATTATTTGAATTTAAATACAAGGGATGATTTTTATTATTTATATAATTATTCATAAAATATGGATTATAATTATGATTATTACTATTATTATTATTATTATTATTATTTGTGTTATTATTATTATTATTATTATTGTTATTTGTATTATTATTATTATTATTATTATTATTAGGGTCGCTATTATTATTCCCACCAATATTCATATCATTATAATTCATATTAATAAAAGCATAATTACCGTTATTATATGAATTATAATTATTCATTCCTGGATTAATATTATGATAATTAAAATTCATCTTATTAAAAGGATGAGATGCATTAATAACATTAGGACTATTCATCATAACACCATTTAATATATTACTATTATTAGTAAAAAATTTATCATTTCCTAAACTACTAATAATTTGATTTTTACTTTTTTTATTATTCAAAAACATTCCTTCAACAGAATGAGGACTATATGGACAATGTTCCTCGTGATTCATACCAGATAACTCTAACCACACTTTATCAGTTTCATTATCTTTTATAATTCTTAATCTACTATTACATTGAGCATTCAAAATACAAACAAAATTTCTAACATATCTCTTACCAGTTACACTACTATTTAAATACTTATAACCCATAGCTGTAGCACGATCTTTACCTTCTTGTATATTTCCACATACATCGAGATATTCCCATTTAAATCGATTACCTGTATTTTTCTTCTTTTCATCAATAAAATCATTAAAATTAATACATAGTGGTCCTTTTCCTTTTATCTCTATATTATTATTATTAATAATATCTACTATTACTAAAACAGATCCTTCACATGTATCATGTTCTTTACAAACAAAATGATAAGTTAATTGTATATCCGTTACATTTATCATTTTTAAATATAAACCCACCTTTTTACACTTTTTTATACCTTTCAATTCACTAGAGCATACCATAAAGAAATCACATATGTTACCATCATTATCCTTTTCAAAACGATATTTAGGTTTTCTTCTTTTTCTGTTATCTCTTTTGAATCCTTTAGGATTATTTTCTTCCTTTTTAGATTTCATCAAATCTACTTGTTTCTTTATTTTACCAAGGCTATCAAAAATATTTGAAAGAGGAGGAATTTTCTTTTCTTCCTTCTTAATAAGTAGTGTACTTTCTTTTATGTTATTATTTTGGTTTATCTGTTGATTCGTTTCTTCTTTGTAATTTTGGTGTAATTGGCTTAGTGAATTTTCATTATACGTTTTGTTAATATTATCATATGGTTCATTTATACTATCATACGGTTCATTTATACTATCATACGGTTCATTGATACTATCAAAAGGTTCATTGATACTTTCAAAGTTTTCGTCAGTATTTTTTTCATAAAATTCTACATTTGAAGTCCCTCTTGTTTCATTGTCAAGTGTATTTATATTAACTAAATCGTTGTTATTTATATATGATGAATTATTAACTGTATCTAGATTATTATAAGTATAATTCTCATTCATAATTATTTTATTATTATATTCATCAGTGCTAATATCATTACTATCTATCATGGGAAGGTTTTCTTGCACATTAATCTGCCCAATAACACTAACATCAGCATTGTTATTATTATCGTTATTATTATCATCATTATTATTATCATCATTATTATTATCATCATTATTATTATCATCATTATTATTATCATCATTATTATTATCATCATTATTATTATCATCATTATTATTATCATCATTATTATTATCATCATTATTATTATCATCATTATTATTATCATCATTATTATTATCATCATTATTATTATCATCATTATTATTATCATCATTATTATTATCATCATTATTATTATCATCATTATTATTATCATCATTATTATTATCATCATTATTATTATCATCATTATTATTATCATCATCATTATTATCATCATTATTATTATAATTTAATTTGTACTTCTCCTTTTGATCATGATATAACTGTGAACATTTCTCATTCTCCTTTACTTCTACATGTTGTCCATTCCCATCAACTACACTATTAACAATATAGTTTTTATTATTTTCTGTCTCATATACTATATCATTATATTGTAAATCTTCTACTATCGTTGCTGTAGTAGCTAATTCATCTTTTATATTTGTCCTGTTGTTGGTTTCAGTTTTTTGCTTTTCATCATATGTAGAATTTAAATTATTTGACAAATGATCACCTATGACTATCATATTTTTATTTTGATTAAGATATTCATCATCCTCCTCATCACTAGCATCATTATTTGCCTCTTTATATTCATTCGAGCTTATTTCTGCATGTAGATAGTTATCGTTTTGAGATTTACATTCATACATTCCTTCGTCATGAATGAGAGTATCCTTATTTGTAAATGTAAAATAAGTGGCATCGTCATTTGTTATAGCATCCGAAGAAAAAAAAACATTATTGTTATAAATATTGTTATAATTATTGTTATAGTTATTATTATTTATATTATTATTTTTATCATCATTATTATTATTATTTACAAAACATGATTCATTATTCCTTTCGGCATATAAACTTACATTTTCATTATTATTTATATTTTCATTAGTGCTATGACTAGAACTATTCTTAACTTTATTTTCCTCAAGATGGATTGCCATTTCTTTGTACAATTATATATTGGATATATGTGTACATATAATATATATATATAATATATATATATATATATATATATATATATATATATATATATAGAAATTTTTTTTTTTTTTTTTTTTTTTTTTTTTTTTTTTTTTAATTTTTTTTTTTTAACAAAGCATACACCATACAAGGGTTGAGAGAAAGAAAAAATGAATAAAATATTTTCATATAACTAACACATACTATTAAATATTATATTAACAAAATGATTTTGTAGGACATATAAAAGAAAAACACATTAAAATACTGTTATATATATTATTTTAATTGTACATAAAAAATAAAAATCTGAGGAGGAAAAAACAAAAAAAATAAAATAAATTAAAATAAATATATAAGTAAATAAATAAATATATATATATATATATATGAACATTCACCTTTAATAAAAATTAAAACATATGATTTATATATGTGTTAATATATATGTCATATTATAGGATATATACATATATATATATATATATATATATATACAATTAAGAAAAATCCCTTAATTAAAAATATGTTTTAATTAATAATATAAATAAATATAAATATGAATATACATATATATTATTATTTCAAAAGAAAAAAAAAAATAAATAAAAGGAAAAAAATGTACATATGTAGTTATTCATATATATATATATATATACATATATATGTTAACGGAAATTTTCCAATGGTAGATATATGAGGGAAAAAAAAAAAAAAAAAAAAAAAAAAAAAGAAAGAAAAGAAAAGAAATGAAAAGAAAAGAAAAGAAAAGAAAAGAAAAGTCATATATATAATATCATATACCTAATTGTATATATTATTCACAAGACAGATAATATATTTGTGTACACTTTAAAATATGAAAAAAAAGGTACTAATGATAAAAAAATAAAAATATATTATACTACATATAGGCATACATATATAATATAACAATTGTATATATATATATATATATATATATATGTTTATTAATTATGTATATAATGTATTACAGATGTAAACGTGATATTATCCCTTTGTTAATTTATCTCTTTTATAAAAATATATACAAATATATAGTTTATATAAATATACATACAACTCTCTATAACTATCAAAAAATAAACGAATCTATATATCATAACTTCCTAACATACATACACAAAAAAGGTACATATATATATATATATAAATTAACATAACCAAAATGATAGAAAGGAATAAATAAAAAAATATAAAGATATATATAATTATAAATTTTTTAAATAACAATCCTTAACCATATAAAATCCACAATATATTTATATATATATATATATATATATATATATATATATATGTATGTATACATAGATGATGAAAAAATACTTCAGAAATAACACAA
>LT969557.1:735217-737717 GCA_900097035.1 Plasmodium blacklocki (nom. inval.)
AAATAGAGATATCTAAATTGAAAAGTTGTAAATTCAATGGAAACTTATATTATATACATATTAATTATCAACAAGATTAAAAAAATCAAAAATCAAAAATCAAATATTTCATCACAAGAATTAATGAATATACCTATTATATCACTTTATATTTTTTAATAGCCTTTTTACTAGGTTTTTTTTTTTCCAAATTTTATAAATATATATATAATATATTATATATATAAATATAAATATATATATAAATATATAAATATAATATAAAATATAATATTTATAATTTTTTTTTTTTTTTTTAACCTCAAAATATATAATAAAATATACATATAAAATATATATTTTTTATATATTATATAATAATTTTTTATTATATTTACAATTTAATATCATATTATATTTATTTTATATATATGTATAAATTATTATAATTGTGGATGATCCTATGATAAATAAAATCCATTGACATGTTCATCAAAAAAAAAAAGAAAAAAAAAAATTAAATATACATATATAATATTATAATATATATTCATCATTTTTTATATAATATTTTTTTTGATATAGTTAAAAAAAAAAGAAAAAAGAAAAAAAAATTATTCTCCTTATTCAACTTTATAAGAATATCCAATAATATAAAAAAAAATGTTATAAATATAAATATATAAATATATAAATATAAATATAAATATAAATATATATATATATATATATATATATATATTTTAATATGTTTATTTTTTTTTTCATTATTCATAATAATTTCTAAAATAATCATCACCAAAAATTCTTATCCCAATATTATTTGCATACTGCACAAAAAAAGAAAATAAATAAATAAATAAATAAATAAATAAATATATATATATATATATATATATATAATTTAAACATATAAATAAAATATATATAATCAATTATTATATATATATATATATATAATATAATTAATTCATTTTTAATGTTAAATAATCTTATATATTTTTATATTATTCTAAACTATTAAATATATATATATATATATATAATTTATTTATGTACATTTTTCAAATAAGGCATTATAAAAAAATTATACACAACTTAGTAGAGTACATAAATAAAATTATGTACATATATATATATCCATATTTAGGTCTTTTTTTTTATTTTTTATTTACACAAATGTGGAAAAAACATATGAAAAAATATGTAAATGTTACATGTAAATGTTATATGTAAATGTTATATGTGATGTTATATATGTATAATATATTAATTTTTTTTTTTTTTTTTTTTTTTTGAATGAAAATATATTTTCCACCTTCCCCAATATAATCATATATTAATATATATAATATAAATGAATAAATAAATAAATAAATAAATAAATAAATAAATAAATAAATAAATATATATATATATATATATATTAATATATGATTATATTGGGGAAGGTGGAAAATTTATTTTCATTAAAAAAAAAAATAATAAATATATTATATATATTATATGCATATATTAATCTACATATATTTTTCCACTTTTTACATATAACGTTTTTTTTTTTTTTTGTAACCACATAAAAATTATATACAACAAAAAATAAATATTTCCATATATATATATATATATATGTATATGTTCATTTATATGTTAATACAAATTACCTTCTTATCAATGTCAGATTTGTCAAAGGGGCGACCAATATTATCCCCCACATAGAAACTGTCTTGAATATTAATAAATAAAGACGAAATTTTTTTCGCAACATTTTTTATAATTTTATTTTTATACATTAAATTTATTATGATATATGTAAGGAAATGGTCCGAATTATTTAATAATTTTAAAAATATATCTTCTTTTTCTTTTTCTTCTTCTTCTTCTTCTTCTTCTTGTTCATTTATTAAGTTTTCCATTTTTGAGTTGAAAGAATAATTTTTCCAGTTGTTTTGCTCTTGATCATTTAAAAAGAAATTAATAAAGAATAAAAGTTGTTTTGATTCTTCTAATTTTAATGAGTTTACAAATCTTAGATTTATTTTTTCTTTTTGTAATAATGAATTGATATAGATATCTAAAATTTGTAAGCATAATTTATTAACATTAAAAGGATGTTGATTTATATTATCTAAATATGTATCTTGTTTATTTTTTTTATATTTTTTATATATTACCATATCCATTAATTCACAAACTTCATCTAAGGAAAAAATATCTTTATTCAGAGATAAAAGTGTATACAAGTTTTTATTATCCATAATGAGTCTTTTCTTTTTTTTCAACAATTCCAAATATTTATTAAAATAACAATTTAGAATAACTAAATATTTTATAGCTTCTAAACAAATGTACAAATAAAATTGACCCTTACTAGGTTTGGTAAATATGTCTATATCTCCTATTCCACATTTACCAAATGAAAAAAAATAGTTGATATAATTTAAAATATATGAATTTCTTTTTTTTATATATGAGTCAAATATATTTTTTTGAAAATCTAAATATTTTAAAATATAATATT
>LT969557.1:742717-755217 GCA_900097035.1 Plasmodium blacklocki (nom. inval.)
ACATATACATCATTATATCCACTGTCATAAGGATTACTATATTCACTTTCATACTCATCATAATATTTTGTTTCATCTTCGTAATAAGGTTTTTTTTCATATACACTTTTTTTCTTTTTTATAATTATTTCTTTTGGTGGTTTACTATCTTCTATAACCCCTCGACAATTATTCAATTTGTGTTCGATTTCGTACCATTTTGAATTTCCAATATAAGAACATTTCTGTTTATGTTTTAGATTATTTTGTTCTTCATAGAATTTGTCTTCATTATTATATTCCTCCTCATCATAATAATCATCATCATCATAATCATCATCATAATTATCATCATCATCATAATTATCATCATCATCATAATTATCATCATCATCATAATTATCATCATCATCATACTGTAAATCTTCTCCATCATAATTTTTTTTTTCATTCTTCTTACTCCACTCTACTCCATTTCTAAATTGTAATGGTTTTAAATGTCCCCCAGCTATAATCATATTCTCTTCAAATTTATTATTTTTTCTCTTGTATTTATTTCTTTCCTCTCTTTTATTTGTCTTTATCATTTTATGGGTATCACTAATATGATCTCCATTTGGTATACCATTTTCATTATTAAAAAATGGTAGGGTCTCATTATACGAATAATCATATGGATACATAGGTAGGTAGAATCCAGGATAAAAATAAAAAGGGTGGTTATCCATTCCACCATTATATAACATATTATTACAGTATGGATAATTCATCATATAAGGATAATCATAAAAGGGTGGTGGTACTCCCTTATACACGAATCCATTTTTATGAATATCATTTTGAACACATGTCTTCTTGTCATTCATATTTTGTGGAGTCTTATCTAAGTTAGATATAGAATGAGCAGGTCCTGTAACTTTACCTACATAATCCCCACTAAATCGAGAAAAAGCATTTATATAATGAGTATCTTGAATTAATTTACTTTCATTAAATGTTGTCAATGGTCCTATGTTGGAATTGTTTCCTTTTATTCCCACTAGGATATTTTCTCCATGTGTTTTTGACATTTTAATTTGTGATTCACTCATTTGTCTAACGTTTGCATTATTTGCTAATATATTATCATTTTTCGAGATTTTTTCCCCTGATATCTTTTTTGGACTATTGTTTGAATTGTTTTTTATATCATTTGATGGATCATTTTTTGACATATTGTCATGATTCATATGATGGTTACTTCCTATATTTTTTTTTGTCCATTCTTGTGACAATGATGCAGTACCAATTTTTGTTATTGCTTTTTCTTTCATAGAGGAAGATAATAAGGGTTGAAAAGCTTTTCCTTTTTCTTTTATGGAATGATATATTTTACCTATTCCCATAGGAACTTTTGTAGACACATTTGATTCATTCTTATTTATTTCGTTTGAACATACATTTTTTAATTTATCTAGAATATTTATTTTTTCATAATATTTATTTTTGAATAATGAACTTTTATTCAAATTTTTTTCATTTGATATATCATCTTCATCATCAACTAAATCAATAGACACTTTTTTTTTGGATGTTTGAAGTCTTTTTAATATGGGTTGTGAATTATTACTATTAGTACTGGATTGTTTCATAATGGATTTTGGTGGTTCCTTATTTGCATTTGAAGACTTGATAAATGATTCTTCTTTTTTGATAGTTTGTTCTAATGATTTAAATTTTGGTTCAGGTATTTTTATTTTTGGTTTGATTGATTTCGGTTTAGGCATAATCTTTTTTATGTCATTTTGAACATTGTTAATATTTGATTGGTTTTCATCACTTTTCATTTCTATTGCTTTAAATTTTGGTTCAGGTATTTTTATTTTGGGTTTCATTGCTTTTAATTTGGGTGGAATTTTTTTGTTTGAAATATCAGAATTAATGCCTTCACCCTTGATATCATTGTCTCTATTATTTGTGAAATTATTTTTTTGAATAAGGGCTAAAAAAAAAAAGAAAAAAATATGAATATATACATATATACATAGATACATATATATAATGTGGAAAAATATTTTTTCAAAATGTGAATACATTTTGTGGATATATATTTTTATTTATATACACATTACAAATTAAAAATAATACTTCTTTCATATAATTTTTTTAATTTTTTTTTAAATCATATTATATATTACGTGGAGACTTTCCTTTATTTTTTAATAATAAAGGAAATTTCTTAGGTGGATTCATCGATTTCTTTGGAGATCCATCTTTTTTAATTATTTGAGCAGAAACCTCTGAACTCATATTCTATATTTCTATTTCGAAAACATTCCAATGTGCAACATAAAAAAGGTAAATATATAAAACAAATAAATCCAAAAATGTTGTATTAATATTATATATATATATATATTTACTTAGGACATAGAATTTGTTAAGTACTATTTGGTAAAAGAAACAATTATATTTTTAAAAATTATAAAAAATTTAATTCAATACAAAAAATATATATATATATAAACATTTCTATATGTTATTAATTATACAAAAACTTGATATTTGTTTGACCATTTTCTTGTTTATTTATTTTCTTTCTTTGTGTTTTTTTTTTATTTTTTTTTATGTACATTTTATAATTTTTTAAATTTAAACACAGAGTTTTTGTATATGTTTTTTATATGTACATTTTTTTTTCTTTTTTTGTCTAGAAGATATAACGAATACATTTTATAATATTATGAACCTGTTCATAATTTTTCTTTACTTTTGTGTGTGCACATATAAGCATGAAACAACTATGTTACAAAAAAATATAAAATATTCAAAAAATATGTGAAAAAATTATGAACTGTTCATATAAATAAATAAATATATAATATATATATTATATATATATATATAAAATTATGAACTGTTCATAAAAAATTATATAATATTATTATATATATGTTTATATATGTATGCATAAAATAAATATATAAATATACAATTTATATGAAGAATATATTTATAGTAATCCTATTTAATGTTATTTCGAATTTGAAGTATAAAAAAGAATTTGTCTACATGTTATACAAATATTCCTATATTATTATGTATTTATAAATATATTTATATATATAAATATATTTGTTTATTTATTTAATTTTTATTTATTATTTGTTATTTTCCTTCTATTAATAGTTAAATTTTTCTTTATCATAAGAATCAATATATACATATATATATATATATTACAAAAATCAGAAAAAGTAGAAACAGATTTGTAAAATCTATTGTCCATGATTTTATAGCAATTAAAATTTTTCATAAGAAAAAAAAAAAAAAAAACTAAAAAGGTATTTAAAAATGTTAAAAAGAAAATTAAGCTAAAAATTAAAAAAAAAAAACATAAAAAAATAAAAAAAACACAAAAACAAAAAAACAAAAAAAAGACAAAATTTCATATATATATATAATATATATTTTACATTACACATTATTATATATATATATATATATATATATATTATATCCTTTTTGTACGAAAAGGATATAAAAGGTTCCCAAAGGTATATAAAATATTGAAAATACTATATATATATTATATATATATATGTATTCATAAACACTTATTAATAATTGGAAATAATAAAAAAAAATGTAGAAAATATGAATTATAAAAACAAATAAGGAATGAAAAGAAATAAACGAAAATTCTATATCCTTCACAGTATTTTCTTATTTTAATTTCTATTTTTTTCATTATAATAATATATATATATATCATTTATTTATATTAATAAAAAGGAATAAATAATTTAAGATGAATTCCGTGGGAAAAAAAAATAATAAAACAAAAAAATATCAGCTATATATTTGTATCATACGTTTTAAGGTATTCTAGTGTGTACAATAATTTCATTTCCTATTCCCTTTTCTGCTTTAATAACAAAATTTACAATTCCAGATAATGTGAAAGTAGCATATTTTAAGTTAATAACAGCTATAAAAAAAAAAAAAAAAAAAAAAAAAAAACGTATATCCATAGATTATATATATACAAACATATATGAATCTTTTTTTTTTTTTTTTCTTACGTGTTGTGTTTTTCAATATTGGTTTTCCATGTTTGTTTAAAATAACAAAATTGACTGTATTTGCCATTGAATTTCCATTTACATCATTTGGTAAATGTTTACCTACAATGGATAAAAAATATATATATGTATGTATGAATATATATATATATATATATATATATGTATTTTTTTTTTTGTTTTTATTTGCTTATATTATAATACAAATATATATAATTTTAAAACTAACCTAAAATACTTCTGATGCTTAATTTCTCAAGTAACACCCAAGCAGATCCATCGAATATTGGTACTGCATAATAAAAAAAAAAATTAATTATATTTATATAACTATATATAATTAAATAATAAATTATAGAATATATAATATATTTTTATATATTACGTGGATTATCAGAAATGGCACTTAAGGCAAATTCTGCTGTCCATCCTACACTTGGACCAGCCCAAACAATTCCTAAAAATTAAACAAATAAAATAAATAAATCAAAAAATATTATATATATATATATATTTATATGTATATGTATTTATTCTAATTTTTTAATTTTTGATTTATCCATTTATTATATAATTATTTTTATTACTTTCATGTTCAAGTCCCATATTGCGAAGTGCGTAAGATGATATATAATTATTTCCATCAAAAACAATTATGTTAGCTATAAATAGATGCATACACAAAAAAAAAATAAAATAAATAAATAAATAAATATATATATATATATATATATATATATATATTTATAAATAAATACATAGTACACACTTTGATAATTCAATGTATTTTTTATAATAAAAAAAAATTACCATCAGGATTTTGTATGGCGTAGTCAAATTCAGAAACCTTCATATTATTCCTAAGCTCATAAAATCCTGATGAAATAAAAATAAGAATATACATGTTATAAAATGACACTACAATGTATATGAATATATATATGTATATCCTTTTGTTCTTACTTTCATTATCTTCATTTATTCCCTTCATATATATATTTTTAACACCTAAAAAAAAAAAAAAAAAAAAAAAAAAATATATATATATACAGAACCAATTTAACAAAAAAAAAAAATAATATAAAAATAATATCCTATATATAAAAGTACAAAATTGTTGTTATTATCTTACCATCTCCTTTTAATATTTCTAGTTCATCTACATATTTTCTTCCATCATATACTTTTCCTGTAATAATTAAAAATAAAAAAAAAATATATTAATAAATAAATAAATAAATATATATATATGTATGTCATATACTAATAAATATTAAAAGAACCTTATAATTTTATCAAAACACTTACTTGATTTTGATAATCCAATATGAAGTGTATTTTCTAAAATTAATGAAAAAAAAAAAAATTAAAATAGACAAATATTATATAAAATTATATATAAAATTTATGTAAGTATATATTATTATGTCATAAAATAATTCCATGTTTATTTTTATAAAAATTACGATCCAAATTATCAACGTTTAATTGATATCCTACAAAAAAAAAAAAAAAAAAAAAAAAAAAAAGCAATATATATATATATATATATATGTGATTATTTTTTTATTATTTTTATTTTGTCTAAATATTACCTCCTGTGAATATGAGACCATTATATTTACGCGCTGAGATAGATTAATAAAAAAAAAAAATAAAAAAAAAAATAGAACGTAAAAAGTTTAAGAAAATAAAATATATTTACTTCTTTCATTTTTTATATTATCTATCTGTTAAATAAAAATTTTTAATTCGAACAGTTTTATATTACCTCCAACTTTTATAGATATGGCACTATCTGATTTAATACCTAGAAATGACCCCACAAAAAAAAAAAAAAAAAAAAAAAAATATACATACATACATATATATATATATATATATATCCAATGGCACATTAATAATAATAATTCTTTTTATTTTTTTTGTGTAAATAGTATTATGAAACTTACCTTCCCTCATATTAAGTGTTTTTTTAAATATATTGATGAATTTTCCTTTGATTATTCTAGACATTCCAATGTTTTCTTAATAAGAAAAAATTATATATATATATATATGTACATATTTATATATGTATTGATTTATTTATTTATATTCTCTTATGTATCTCCTTACTGTGAACGAAAAGAGATATCTGGGTTCTCTCGAGGTCTCTTATGTTTTTGTCGTTGCCTTCCATGAATGGACATAAGATTGTGAAACTACTTTCCTTATCTCTGTAATTTCTTATTTTTAAGTACTGTACACTATTTAATCCGCTGTCTATGACATTCTGTGCTTCTCTCATATTTTTAAGTCTAGATACATCTCTGATAATTTTTTTAACGACATTTTCTAAAAATTAAAATGAACAAAAATATAAATATTATATATATATATATATATATATATATTATTATAATATTATAAACTTTATTATATATATTGCGTCCACATATATATTATAATTTATCATTAAGCTTACTTGTAACATCTGCACAGATATATCTAATGGATAACTCTGACTTTACAAATATTTCATAATTTATTTTATTTTTTTTGGTTTTTACATTATCAATATTTTTACTACGACTAAAATGATCACATCTTGTAGCAGTATCAACAGCAATTCTCAATATATCAACTGGATCATTTAATGAACTCATGAGTTTGTTTAAAATTTTTCGAATACTTCGTTTTCTTATACTTATTTTTCTAGGTCTACATTTTCTACTTATAATTCCGAGAATTTTTTTCTTTTCTTTACCTCCATAATCATGTATGCAACCAAGAACAATTTTGTCTGTTTTCATTCTACATTTATTATATATAATATCTACAGCCTTTTCAACAGGTCCTTTCTCTAAAAATATAAATATGTAAATAAATATATATATGCACATATACAACATAGTAACATTCACATATGAAATATATTTATTTTTTTATTATTTTTTTTAATCTTTAAAAACAATTTCATACCGTGAACGAAGTAGGAAAGAAAAAAGATTTTTTTAAATCTGGATATATTTGGGTTTTGTAAGGATATATTATTTTCTCCTTCAAATACCCATAAAGAAAGGAAGATAGACATATACTGAGCCAATAATGTTGGTGTATATGGAGAAGATAAAAATTTCTTTTTCAACATTCTAATAATTTGCATAATAATTCTTTGAGCATTATTTGCCTTAGATGTTCTTAGTAAATAGTCTACTTCAGAAAAGTTTACTAAGTCGTTATAATTTCTTGGATTCCTTCCACTTTTGCCTAAGGTAAAGATTTTCTTAAGGGCTGAAGAGAAATTTCCTAAGAAGCTTGATTCGTATTGTTCTATCATGGTCGTTATGAAAAACACTGCAATCAGGTGACAAAGAAAAAAAAAAAAAAAAAAAAAATTATCATAATAATAAAATAAATAAATAATCACATACTTACATATATACATATATACATATATATATATTTGTGATGAATATTGTGCCCACATTTTACAGCTACACAATTATTTTACATTTTATTTTATATTTTATATTTTATATTTTTCTTTTTACCTAATTGCAAACTTATCGAAACTAATGGAGAAAAGTTGTTAACTAAGAAATTAATATTTTTAGATGGTGCCTTATTATAATTAAACCATCTAAGCAAAAATCCTACATTTCTAATTTTGGATCCAACAAATTTACTTGTTTTGATTCTTTTGGATTCTACAAAACCATATGAGGCAGAATACATATTTTGAATTTGATTCCATAAATCTTTTGTTGTTTCATACAAGGAATTATAATTCTGAGATTTCTTAGCTAATAAAGAAGTTTTTATAATATCATCAATAGCAAAGATGGATTCATTTCCTGTTTTCTCTTGTGTTTCATCTCGGAAAAAATTAAAAGGAGCTATTTTAAAGAATGTTTTCTTCTTTATTTTAATTTTTTTATTAAACTGAAGAAATATATGAAACATATGAAATATATTATATATAAAAAATAGTGACATATAAAATATAATTCATACATTATATATATCTATATTTATTATGTCTATATATAGGTTAGTACCTTATTACTCCTATCAATAGTTTTATTTATTAAATTGAATTCATCATCTGTGGATATAGAACTAACATCAAGATAACCCTTTGCTGAAAGCTCATTTGCCGAATTTAAATATAGTAACATAATTAAAACGACGTCAGCACTGGTTTCGATATTATATATTTTATCTCTGTAGTAATACATTAATAACTTGACCACTGCAAAATTATAAATAAAACGTGAAGTATATTAACCAGGAGGGGAATATACAAACGTATGTATATATATATATATATAAATATATGTATATATTTTTCAACTTACAGTCTGCTCTTCTTTGTGCCGTTTTTCTGGGATTAAATTCATTTTTATACTCAGATAAGTCATAGTTTGCTTTAATAGTCTCATCCATGCATTTATCAGTACACATATCATTAAATCCAAATTCTAGAAAATTAAATATACAAAAGGTAATGTATATGTATATTTATATGCAAATTTATATTTCCATGAGTATATTTTTTTTTTTGTTTTTCTTTATTTTATTATGTGATTATTTTTTTTTTTTTTATATACTTTTTTCCATTAAATCTGAAATTTTTGATTTAAAGGTATATAAAGAATCATCAAGACCCTTTTCTAATAACAATAGGGTTCCTATAACAGAAAATAACCAAAGAAAAAAATAAATAGAAACATATATATATATATATATATATATATATATATATATGTATTTATGTATATATTTATTTATTTATTTATTATATTTACCCTTTTGTATCATATTTTGAATTCTGTGTTTCAAACGAGGTAAGTATTTTTGAAAAAATGATATGTCGTGATTTATCGATGCTTTGTATGCCTTCTCGAACATATAACTTAAAATTATGCTTCCTGAAAGGTCAATCAAAAAAAAAAAAAAATTAAATAAAATATATATATATATATATATATATATGTATATTATTCAATTTTCTTATTTGTTCTTTTGATATTTACCTAGCTGTCCACATACATCAGTGTGCATGGGGGAAACGTAATAACTGGCAGATTCTTCGTGTAATTTTAATAATTTGCTAGCTAAATAAAAATACATATATATATATATATATATATATATATATATATATATATATATATGTATTATATATACTTATAAAGGGATAACACAATAGATATTACAATACTATATGCATATATAAATATATTACAAGAAGCACAATATTAATATGAGATAATAAAATATAAATATATTATATATATATATATATATATATATATTTATTTATTTATTTATTTTTACTAACCGTTAACATTTTCCGTTATAAATTTTTGTACTAATAAATCCATTTCGAGTTGTTCAATATTAGCATCTTTCAAAAAAAACGAAAATAATTAAAAAATAATATATATATATATATGATTGACAGGAAATATTATCTTATGGGATCGTCTTATAAATTGAATATATACAAAAAGATACATTTCTATATTTATATTTTATACCTATCTTTTTCTTTTTCATATTTTTCTTCTTTTTATGTGCTTTTTTAAAAAGTTTATTCATAATCCTTTGTATGCCTAAAAAGGAGAATAATTTTGTTCATGTATTTTTGTTGAATAAAAGTATATACTTGTTATTTTTACTATTATGAGTGTTCTGTTGTTTTTTATTTTTTTTTATTTTTTTCTTTACTTTTCTCGATGGAATATTTTTCTCTCATGGTGGATTTGGAATACCAGTCCAATGTATATTCTACAAAAATAAAACATATAAGTATGAGTATAACCATAATAATAAATAATATATAAGCATAATTATATACATATTATATATAATATTGTTAAAATAGACGTGTTTATTTGTCCTTATTATTCTTCTCATTTTCTAATTACTTGAGAAATCTACGTTGCCATCATTTCTAATAATATCCAATGAATGCATTGTGGCTAGACTTTCTTTTAGTACTTCAGATGCTCTCTTAAAATTATTCAATGAATTTATATCTTGACTATCTAGCTGTTTATTAATTTTCGATGACATATTTATCATTTCGTTTTTTATATTTTCAAAGAATCGTACGGCTATAAATTTGTTCATAAAAAGGAAGAATAAATAAAAAATAAAAAAATAAAAATAAATAAATAAATAAATATATATATATATATATATATATATATTTATTTATTTATTTATTTATTTATTTATTCTTCTAGTAAAATTCAGGTCATGTACTTCTTATAACTTAATACATTATACCTTTCTCATATTTGCTCTTTTCCACATCTAAAATAAAAAGGAAATTATAAGAATGAGATAATAGGAAGATATGAAATTATGAGAATATCAAATGTTATAAAAAGTATTAGGATTGACAACAACAGAAGTATTTACAGAATATGTATATAGGAAAAGTAAGAAATATAATTAGCCTTTTTTTTTTTTTTATAAGAAATATAATAAACATTTTCTTTTTTTTATTTTATTTTACCTCCTGGGTCAGATATACTTTGACTAAGACCACCTAAAAGAAAATATATTTGTATATATATATATATATATATATATATTTATATTTATATTTTTGTTAAAAAATAGAATGATAATAACAAAAGTGTCCTATTCTATCATTCTCATAAATATTGGTACTCATTTATTATATATACTATTTTATGTATCCTTTCATTATATATGTAATGAAGACAGTATATTTTTTTATATTTATATAAAAAAAAAAAAATGTATTATATTTATTATATATATATATTATTCATTTTGCACATCGTTGGACGAACCTACAACATGGGTTTTTCTTGTTCTAGAAGGGACGAACCTTTTAACTCGTGGTTCGAACATAACATCTATTGAGTCTACATTTTTCATAATAGATTTTTCATCCTTATCAATACCTAGAAAGACAAAAATTAAATGTAATATATATGATAATATACAAAATGTAATAATATATACACATATATATATATATATATATATTTATATTTATATTTATATTTATATGTATATTTATATTTATTTATTCATTTATTTTTGATTACCCTTTTTTATTTCATTTTTTTTAAATGGTTTGGGATTTTTAAAGACATGTCGTGTAAGAAGTGTATCGAAAAGTTTGTCTGAGAAAATAAATAAATAAATAAATATATATATATATATATATATATATTGTCATGTCTCCACAAATATATTCATTTTTTAATTTTTATCTTTCCAGATTATTACTTGATATTTCTGATATGAAATAACCCGCAATGATATATATGAGCAAAGTGTATTTCAACATATTTTATAACACGAGAAAAACAAACAAACAAATAAATTACATATATATATGTTTATATATTTTTTTTTTGCGTAGAAAGTATAATATAATAGTTTATACAAAAGTTTGTACTACAATTAAACATTATATTGTTCAATATTTTGTTAGTACATATACATTTATCTATTTGTTTCTATGTATATTTTGAAATATTTCTATTAATTTGTATTATATTAAATAGGGAAACCTTTTTTTTTTATTTATTTATTTCTTCCTTATATATATATATGTACAACCAAAAACACCTACTTAAAATACAACACTTGTATACAATACATACAAGTAATATATATATATATGTATGTATATATATATATATATATATATATATATATATTTTTCTTTTTTTTTAATAAATTAGTAAAATAATTGTCCACTCTAAATCATTATATGTTATATTGGACACACACAATAAACATTATGTACATATAATGTTCTGTGTTTTATAAAATTGTATGTGGAATAATAAAGTAAAAATAAAATATAAATCAAAAAGCAAAAAACACACATATAAATAATATATATATATATATAATATGTTTATTATTACATATTCGTTTATATTATATATGCACTTTAGGGCAGTACGTGAACATTATCATTATTATCATTATTATCATTATTATCATTATTATCATTATTATCATTATTATTATTATTATTATTATTATTATTATTATTATTATTATTATTATATTATATATATTTTTTTTTTATTTCATATAAATAAAATATAATAATAATAAAATCCCAAAAAAAAAAAAAAAAAGAAAGAAAAAAAATGTAATCTATAATTACATAGACATATTCTTTTTACTTAACATAATGATAAAATAACTGTCTTTAAAAATATACAAAGGTATATTCTGGAAAAGGTTTTATAAAAAAAAAAAAAAAAAAAGTACCAGTTGAATACTAAACCAAAGAACAAAATATATTGATTTTTCAAAATATAAAACAAGAAAGATAAAAGAATAAATAATCCATTTTGGTAACCTTTGTCTTTTTAATCATATATAGTATAACATCAAGGATTATTCACAATTCATTTTAAAAAGGATGACCAAATTTTTTTTTTGTGTATAATTTGTATT